>CAOJBJ010178859.1:0-10983 GCA_948291685.1 Euphorbia celastroides
GCGCAATACTCGGATTCGGAGAATTTGAAAGCGAGGCCAAGGCAGTTGAAGAGAATGGAGACCAAGGAGCATCGAGCCGAGAAATTCGTCATCGGCGATCAACCTATCGCGGTTGGCGAGCGATCCGGAGATCCTTCCGCGGTGGAGGTGAGGATGAGAGTGGAGGAGGCGGAGGGCGGCGCGGAGGTCGGAGGGAGGGGGGAGGAGAGGAGGCGGAAGAGGTGGGATTCAGCGGAGTGGAAGTGAATGGGGGAATCGGAGGAGGAGGAGCAGAGGGCGGAGCAGAGGGAGAAGGGGAAGGGGAGGTTGTTTCTGAATGTGCTGTGGAACATAATGTTTGGAATGAAAGGTTGGGTTTGGTTAGGAAAAGGTATTGGTTCAATCCTTGAAAGTGATGGACGAAATTAAAGGTTAAAAAGTGTATATTTTTGTCCTTGTCCCTAATTTAAAAGGATAGATTACTTTATGGAAGTTTCAACTATGCAGAATGAGACATATAGATGCTTTAATATAGCAACGATACCAAAAATAGAATTCGAGTGAAGTATTTTAGTTGGTGACCCCAATTATTTTGTGGCAAAAAATACAAAGCGATATCAAATTTTCGTAAGTAGATAATGGAATTTGAATAGTAAACTTGTAAATACAAGAGTCTTTAATATTATATATTGGAATCTGTTAAGATTTGTGATGAATACCAAAGAGATAATAGGAATTTCAACAGAATTCCTCAAGAGAGAGATAAAGAGATAATGAATTTAAATTCCAAAAGATTTGAATTAAGGAGAAAGCTCACAATTACAAACTATTTATCTTATAAAAGTTGAAGGGTATGCTTTTGCCTTATCAATTACACGTTTAATCTCTTTGGATGTGCAATCAGTACGTGACACTTCAAATTCCAATTGTTTTATGTTAAGCAGAATACATGTTTTGTATTGATCATAAAAGTTGAAAGAGTATATAAAGTAATTTAGGTTCGAAATTTCAAAAGAGGGTGAAATTGACTGTTTGATTAAATTATAGGAAAGTTAGCGAGTCCAAAATCCAAGTCGGAAAGAAAAAAAAGCTAATGAGTAGCATGTGATTCATTATTTAAAAAAAGGACGTACTTTTTTAAAGATTAAGATTTTTGGAGTAATTAAGATTCAATCATTCGTCATCCACATCCAAAGTAATTAAAAATAAATGTATATGATTTGGAAGATTATGTAAAACGATTAACTCAGTATTTCCGAACTGTTTTCCAGTACCAAGCCCCCTAAGTAGGCCCGATCTGGGCATTCTGGGACTTCAGATAACATAAATTAAAAAATAGTAAAAGTGAGTGAATCCTCAATTTAAAAATTATAAGATTTTGTAATTATTGAGACTTGAACTTAAACTTTAGATTATTTTTAAAATGTTTACCAAATTAATGCTTACTCTCGCATTTCTCCGATAAAAAAAATTCCTAAACCAAAAAAACTGTTTTTGGCCCTTTCCAACTATAGGCCCTACGCGATCGCACTTCAAGCCTAACTTCTTAAACCAGCTCTATCTGTAAGTAGTTACACTTAATTTATAATTATTTTAGATACTTATAGATTTAAAAGAATAGAGCTTAAGCGAAACAGAATAAGAAGGATGAAATGGGACTGCAAATAAAATGAGATTTACGAAAGCTATGAAGCAAATACCATAATTAGTTATTAGCTATAAAACAAATAGATTAGCATGAAACCCATCAAGGAATGAACACCAATTTTAAGGACGAACATAGAAAGTACGAGGCTCAGGCTTTTTTTTTACTTAATTTTTTTTTAATTCAGTTTCATTTAATTTTAATAAAGTTTAAGTTAGATTAAATGTCAGATAATTTCGATTATTTTTATATAAGTTTTGCTTTTACTAAATTTCAATAAATTTTGTTAAATTTTTAATAAATTGTAATTATTAAATTTTATTAATCTTCAATTCAATTCAAATTAATTATAGTATCCCTCATTCAGTTTAAAAAGAAACGGTCCTTATTGCACAAATTTAAGGAAATATAGTGCTTATGTTCACTAACGGGAGGATGCATGTCTCAGCGCAAAAGTTGGTAAGAATTCTGCAACTAATTAATTATTTGATTTTCATGAATCACTTGACTTGCTTAATTTAATGACTGACTTTCGGTCTCGACGATTAAATATATATATGTTCATATATTGGATGTAGCTTTTCCTCGTCACAAATGGTCAATTAAAAAAGCAAAAAGTTTAGTGGCCACCCGCATATGACCCAACTTCAAAGGACCCAAGTTCAAAGGACCCAACTTGCCCAATTAGTAATTAAGTAAAACACTTACTTTATAGAATATAGTTTATAGGGCCCTCAAAGATTTTCAATATGCGGACTATAACTACCCTATCCTTAATGAGTGAAGGCCTACTCCATCCATACCTTCACTATAAACTCATCTATGACATTTTCTACAATCTTATAGCAAATGAATAATTACGTATAACTTTTGAAATTATTTGGCTTTTTATGTTAAAATAAAACTTATGAATAATTACATTTTAGAAAACAAATAATTAAGTGTCTTTTTTATTCAACAATTATCATAGTTGTTATAGACCGGGTATATATTTGATCTCTTAAAGTTGGGATTAAAAATCGGTTGTCCCCGAAACTTTTGAAATTTTCTATCAACTCAAAGGTGTTATTTTTTTATTTTGAGTCAGAAGATGACATGTGACACTCAAAGGTTCAAAGCTACAATGTCAACTTTAGAAAGATTATAGAAACTTTTAAAAATTCAGGAGTGCATTAGACATCAATTTTTAACAAATTTAGAAAGTAAACCATGCATCTGGATGTTGTCAATCCAACTCAATTCTTCCATTAGTAAGGCAAGGGTTGAAGAGAAAGTTGAGGCTCAACCTATTTACAAATTTTCTTTCAAAGAATTGAAATTTTTGAAAACATTAGGTATCAAATACAAAACTTTATTATCTATGTATTGAGAGTTGTACCAATTGAGCTATACTCAATTAATATTAACTAATTTACAATAAACTTAGTAAAAGTGCTATTTTCAACACGGAGACAAATAAAACATGAGACCATAAACAATGGGTAATGCTAACTAAAGTAGGGATATATGATGAAAAAGAAAAGTGGAAGTTGAGAGTAGATAAAGAACATGGATCTATGTGTTTGAGAGTGCAATTATGCAAACATACAAAGTAGAAGGACGTGACTAACGGCTCTCGTACTCCACCTTCCGCATATTCTATAGAATGTACTCTTCTCCTCTTTCTTTCTTCTTTTGCTTTTTGGAATCTTTTATTTTATTATTCTTTCTTACCTTTATTTTTCATTTTATTTCACCATTCTATTAGGTGTTTGGAAACACATTATTCAACCTCCTTTTGCTTCTATATTCGCGCTCTCACTAAGCGACTGCAAACCACGCTCCTTTGTAAAAAATAATAAACACACTTTGAAAGTAATTATGTGACTTACAACACTATTTTAATTTAAAAGCTATGCCACTCCTTTTCGGCTTTTCTTGTATTGTTATTAGAAATGTTTTATTTTTAATTTAGCTAAATCTACATTTTGAAGCATATTTTAGATTACTAAACACAATTCAGTTAGTTCAGTATCATTGAACAAGCACTTTTTTCAACTTTGAATTATTGATCACTGCTGGAATTACCTCTTGAACATTTAACTTTTTTCCTAGACCATGTCCTTTGTTTAATTGTTTTACTAAAACATGCAAGTGTACTAACCTTTTCTCTTTTGCTCACACGTATTTCAATCTATGTTAGTGTAGACGAGAATGTTAAAGGATAATATTTCAAAACAAAGACATATTTTATGGTGACTGTATTTTTTTCTTTACTTTATTATCATCACTATTGGATTGAATTTCATTTCACTAATTTAATGATGATGAAGAGCATCTTGGTATTTTAGTGTAATTGAATCAATTAAGTTGCCCTATGTTGCAGTAATATTTTATTGAACAATTTGGAAGAGTGCGGAGTGCACGATTATTCAAGTTTTATTACGAAATGACAGCTTTCAATGTAATAAAACAGTCAGTTCAATGATTATGTATTAAAGGTTGCAAGTGTTGATTCAAACAGTCACAAACGTTTAAAGGGACGTGACTTTTCGCAACGGTTCTCTAACCGACGAGATTGACACTGTAACTGCTTTTCTGAAGCAACAAATTTGTCTGAAGGGACGTGATTTTTGCAACGGTTTATTTAAACCGATGTGATTATTCATTCAGGTCTATAAAAGCATTTTTGTCATAGTTTTCTGGTGGATTTTTTGTGAGATCTTTTGAGGCTGGTTATTGGCAATGGTTTTCTTGTTGTAAGTCTTCACGACATTCATATATCGAAATTCTCCATCAATTTCTAATTTTATCCTGTTGAACTCCTGAATTAAAACCCCGAAATAGTTTCAATTGAAAAGTGTTTCATGACTTCAAAAATATCAAGGCTCTAATTCGTGAAGTATCTAAGCAATTTCTCATTAATTTCCAACAGGGTAAAGTAAGGTTAACTTTGATGAAAGAAAAGTCACCATAACCTTCACCCAAAAGAAAAAATCAAAGCATTATATGAGACCAGAAAAAAGTCACCGTATGCTAACCTCTCGTTAAAAAGTAGACAGATGAACCTTAAAGCCAAGTTATTGACAAATTTAACATTATTCAAAAAAAAAATATTTATTATTAAAAAATTGACAAATTTGACATGAGAATAATAACCAAAATGTGGTAGATAATTTCTATTACGTACAAAATCATTTTTTCCGTTGAATTTTTTGCACATTAATCACACTTATGTTAAAGAGCAAAGACAAAATCTCATGTTGTTCTCCTTGTGAGTTCATAAGATTTCAAATTATAAAAAGATTCTCTATCACTAGACTAGAAACTTTACCACAACGAGGCCAAATTGTTAATAGTTGGTCCTTAATATACCTAAAACACATCAGCTTACTTTGATTTGTGGCCCTCCTTGTTGTTTAGTTAGAGTAATATGACGTGCATTAATGAAATGATGTGTCAATTTCCTATTAAGAAGGACCAGTTTCTTAATTGGTGACTGTGGTACATCACGTAATAGTAAGTGCGGGGTTGATGCTACACATATTTTACTTACTATTGAGTTTATGCTTTCAAAATCTGAGTTTTCAAGTAATTTGAAAAATGTAGAAAGGGTGATTTCCCTTTGTTGCCTAAATCAATACCGACCTTAGAAGGGATGAAAAGGGTAGAACATCAAGGAGAAAAATATGAGATGGAGAAGGAAATAGAAAGCTAGCCAAGGATAAGAAAACGACTTATAGTGGAAAGGATTCCCATTACATGGAAAGCTTAGCAAGATGTGACCTTTCCGAAATTGATCCCTTGCAATTTATTAGTATTTGTCAAGAGCCAATTTAGTATTACGGCTAAATTGTGCTGTCCTATAAAAATTTTGTGAGCAAAGGTTTTTGAGACTAGAGGTGTCAACGGTGCGGTTCGGTCCGGTAATGCAATTTTCATCCCCGATCCAATACTTTCGGTTGTGGTTTTGGGGATTCCATATTTAATATATCGGGTAAAATTTTACACCCATTCCGCACGGTTGGATTTCGGGGATTCCCCGTCCAAATCTTAAAATGATATTTTTTGACAAATGGTAAAATTACTAAATAAATCACACATTAAAAATGCTAATTCATCATATAACAACATTATAAATATTCATGTAAATCTCGAATGATAGATTAAGTTAAAATAAAATTAGGACAAGGTTCTAAATGTTCATAAAGTTTATCTCAGTGAGTTTGTAGAGAAAGTATAACATTGTAGATAAAGTAAATTACTCGCTAAAACTATATGCAAATCATATGGAAAATTACAAAAATAAAAGATGACTTACGGAAGATATATTGGGTTAAAAGATGCTTGAGATTGGAGAAAAGATTAGATTTAAAGTTTTATATCTAATGTCTATTATTCTAATAATAAGATGAATTATATGAGCTTATTGAAGTCTTAGCCTACTGGTTAAGGCGGAGCTTGTGGACTCTAGAGGTCCCAAGTTCAAACCACATCCGGGGTGGGTGGAGATTTTCCTTTCAATTTAATATATGTCCATATGAGACAAATTTTTTAAAAAAATATGAGCTTATTGAATTAGTGGTTTTTTTTATAGTAATATCACAATACAATTTATTTATACATGTGAAGAATTATGTTTTATACATTTTCGGTTATTTTATGGTTATCCCCACAGATATCTATTCGGTGGAGGTTCGGGTATAGCTCCATCCACACCCGTCCAAAATTTTTTATGGGATATAAACTCACCCCTAACCCCGCCCATATGGTTAGAAATTTTGATTTTTCCCCGTTGATTCGAATCTCCACAATTTTTGGATAAATCCAATCTAATTAACACCCCTATTTGAGACCTAAAAAATCTCCGCACAAGTTTCTCTATTGAATTGTCAAATAATGAATTTTAAAGGAGGCCACCGGATTTATTTCAATAAATTTGAAATTTCATATAGCCAATGCCCCAAAGTAATTTCATGAAGTACTATTTTATGCAGCTATCATCATCAATACAATAACTATGTTATTATTTCTGGTTGTTGGCTATACTTGTTGTATTATGGCTTAGTTGGCAATACAGGTTGAATACGTGGGGAAGAACAAGGTTTGAATCTCATTAAAGCTCTATTCTTTTGGACTGAACTGAAATTTAATGGCGGAAGAACGAAACTTTGACTGAAATTTAATGTAAACTTAATGAAACTTACTGGAACTTAATGAAAATAAAATCTATATCAAATGATTCAAAATTTAATAAGCTTTTTTCTTATTAAAAATTAATTAAAATTTAATAAATTGAATACAAATTATTTAAACTTCATGAATACTTAATGAATCTAAAATGAACTAAACTGAATTGAAATTTAATTAGTTTGAACTGAATTTAATTGAACGGAACTGAATGAAAAATAAGTTGACAATAATATAGCCTAAATAAATTTATTAAAAAGGATGAGGAGTCTTCCCTGCAATTAAACATCGAATAATGTATTTCAATGAAGATATTTATAATAATAAACAAATGAGAAATTATGCATGCCACTAAAATTTCAAGAAAGACAAGTCATTGTCAAAAGGGGTCACAAGTTATCATCAAACTACTTCAAAATCAAACTTCTAGCGCTTGCCCTATGGTTCACGCAATTCTAAAATATGGTTCGTTTAGTTCCTTTTAATTTTTCAATAATTAAGTTTAATGTTGTTAAAAAATTCAGTTGTCATATTCTTGCAATTTTAAGACTAGTTCCCAATTACTGTTGTTGGGATAACTTCTCTTGAAGGATTACCTTCATATGGAACTATTGACTACGCTTCTATAGAGCAATTTTTGTGACTTTTGTCATTCCTCCATATTAAACGCACTATAAAATCAACGTAACATATCAAACACTTATAGTAAAAGGATATGGAAGGGGACATAAATTTAGGAAAATGAATATTTTTTTAAAGAGAACAAAAAATATTTTTATATAAGAAAAAAGAGAAAGTGGTAGAGAGGGAGGATATGAACCACATGTTAACAATTTAATGGAAGGGCATCTGAAAAGACACAAATGGAGACAAGTGATTATTTCCTGGAATGAGCAAAATACAAGTAAAAGAGATGTAATTTAAACCGCATATCGTGATTGTTGTATCTCCTTGAATATTTCCAATCAAAATTTGATACATATGTCACTTTTAATACAAAAAAAAATTAAAGAAAATAATATTTGGAAAAAGAGTTTCATACTTCGAACAAATGAATTGAGAGGTACCAAAATAAGAACACTTGATTTTTTGTGGAAAGATAAACAAAAATACCACGAAACAAACTTTTAATATTTGTTTATTGCGGAGAAAAAATTATTTTTATTATAAATTTATTATTAATATAAAGATGGTGTCTTTTACGAAGAGAAAATAAGAATATTTTTAAGCATACTTTTTATCATTGAAGAATTAATTAGCATGGTAAATAAATAGTGTAGGCTATGTTTATTTTGTTTTAAAATAAGTACTTATGACTTGGTTGATCTCAGCATTGAATTGGTGGTGGACCCCACTCAATCAATGGTGAGATTAACAAAATTAAGATAACTTTGTTTAAAACAAAATCACCTTAGAATCTCTCTAAATATATAATATTGATATTGGATTAAATATTTTTTCAATTGTTGTTTAATGTGATTTGGTTAAATTAGAATATCCTATTCTAGTTATTTTTCGTACCCCTATCGTATTCATTCATTTATACTTTTTTAGATAATATAAATCCAATCCAAATTTGTCCACCTTTTACTATATTCTTTGCTCTCAAGTTTTTAAAGGAACTTTGTTTTGAAGAAATAAAAATATCTCTTTCTTCACCATTTTACTTCAGTGTTTTTAGTTTTTCGTGTAAAATAATTTACAATCTAATGTTTTTTCAAGTTCTACTGACGAGATTGTCCTCTTTTGTTGTGCGTTAGTCTTCATTCGAATCTAGTCAAAGACAAAGACACATAGTGAATGATGAAGTAAGATTGTTTAAGATATGTAAAACTAGTTAGTGTTATGAAATACACCGAAATTCTTATAATTGATGGTAGATTTGTGATAATGTGAAAATAAAAGCTGCATAATTGTGTTTGGTTTTAATTTCTTTTTTGCTCCACTTGTTCTAATGGCAAAGTTTCTTCATCCCCCAATATGATAATATTATACTTTTCTGATTTTCAAATGATATATTATCTGAATGGATCTGAACTGAATTGAATTTAATTTGTTTGCATTACTTTTTAATTAAAATTAATAGACATGATCTAAATGAACTTTAACTAAAATAAACTAAACTGAACTTAGCCAAATTGAAGGTGGAGAGAACAAAATCTTACCATTAAAAATGTAATCCAAAAATCAATAACTTATAAAATTAACTAACTTAATCCAAAAAAGTCAAATATTCTTTCTTTATTTTATGAAGAAAAATAATTTATTCTTTAGAACACGTACTATTGTACTAACTAGTATCAATACAAGTCGTGTACGCAGCAGTTAATGAACTCTTACCATTTAAACTATATAAAAAGATCGATATTATAGGTACTATTCTTTGTTTCCCTAATTAACGACAAAATATTCTTGTATGAGGAAACTCATTTCTTTCATTTTTTTTTATTTTTGGCTTGAAATTCTAATTCTGAAAATAATTTAATGTAATTGAATGTATTTTTCTAATAAACGTTAAATTTAATGCACAGATATTTTTTTTACTGTTATATAGATATAACGTATGCACAAATAATTATTGGTGCATGGAAGAAAAGAATGAAAACTACCAAGGTAGCTTGTTAATCATGCCATGTATTATTCATACAAAATATAAATTTTCAACAAATCACAATTTTGAGAAGACACGCATGTACAACTGGTTTCCATTCTCCACCAATAGAGTGGAATCGTTTCGTTTTCTTTTATAGTTCTAATTATTTTATAGAGAACCCTTATGAAATTTATTTTTTTGCGTCTCCTTTTCTTACAATATTTTGCCATGGCCAACCAATTCAATTAAGCTTTTTGTCGACTTTTATCACGGAAAAAAGTTATTCGTAGACACTTTTTAACCATCCTACTTTTGGTAGCGTACATCAACAAAAATTGATGTAATACTCTTTTTTTTTGGACTTAAAATTAAGAACATAAGTTCAGTATAGTTGAGTTCAGCTCCAAATGATTTGAATTTTCTTGATAAAAATGTATTGAACTTGAATGAATAGAATGTAACTTATCTAAAATTTAATCGATATTTAATGATTTTGAACTGATATGAAACATAATGAGTCTGAAGTGAACTAAATGAAAATAAGTTGAAAAAAACAGAGCCTAAGTCCAACTATCCATATTGAATCGATAATTATTAATTCGATTGAACTTTTCACTGGTTGAACTGAATATTTTCAATAAACTATCACCACAATGAACCTATCCCGGACTCAAAATTTTAAAGAATGAGCTATACCAAGTTTGGATTGATGTTTATAATAAAAAGTCTGGTCTGCTCGATGAACGGGTCTAATTAGAGACTTTAGTTACCAAGCCTTTATTATATGAAGAGTTGAATTCCGTAAAAATCAATGATTTTAAGACACTATAAAACGTTTTTAAGTCAAACATGTTGCAATTACCTTTGCAGATTTTCAAGTGCAATAATTTATTAAAAATTAATATAAATATATAAGTTATCATTTAGATTGAAACTCAATTACCTTAACTTTACAAACTAATATACCCATTTATCCCAATCCTCTACCCTCACCAACTGAATTCTAACATAGTCTCGCTGAAAAAACATCAAATTCTGTCAGATCTCGCCTCCCGTCGCCAGCCACCCTTATGTTGAGACGTATTCTTTGGAAATGACCAAAATCTTAAGGAGGTATTTAAAGTTATCTCATAAATTAATTAATTAATAAAAAGTAAATTAAAAAAATAAAATAAAAGGTTCAATGCATCATTAGGTCCCTATCTTTTTGAAAGATTCCGTAGGTTCCTCAATTTTAGAAAAGTGCACATCTTAAGTTCCCCAGACACACAAAACCACTTCACCCAAGAGAGTGTGCCACATGCACGTCACATCAGCCGCCACGTCATCTGAACCGGAAAATTTTGTCGGAATTCTATTGCTGAAAAATTTTGTCAACGTCACCGGACTTGAGAGGTAGACTTTTCACGAGTTGAAAGATAGACTTTCACGAATTGAGAGATCTACCGAATCTTTTAAAAATGTTGGAAACTTAAAAGGTTTTTTGAAAAAAGATGACGAAGCAATGATGCATTGCATTGTCACACCTCAGTCGTGTGCGTAAAAGCAGGCGTTCAGCCTCCGCCATAAAAAATGGTTATAGAAACAAAGAGCCACC
>CAOJBJ010178876.1:0-10165 GCA_948291685.1 Euphorbia celastroides
TATTATCATCACAAATAAATAGCTTCATTGTCAAGAAACACAATGTATACCTTCAACAGCTGGACAGCAGAAGGCAGAATCTGGCGTGAATCCTGGGGCAGACTGAAAGGTGAAATTTCTGCAAGTGCTTTGAGCAAATCTAGCTTTCCTCTGGAAGCTGGTAGAAAAAGAAGTAAATAAATCAAGAAAACTTTAAATAAATCCTCAATGGTATGAGGCCTTTTGGGTCTAGTCCAAGAGCAAATCCATGAAGGCTTTTCCAGGGGAATGTACAATAGTAGGTTTTGTACATGTTCGCTTCAGTTTGTTGTTAGATACACAAAATTTAATATTTAGCAATTGAGAAATTAGAGATTAACCAAAATTTGTTAGAAAAACTTTAAATTTTCATATATGGTATATCTATTAAAGAATATGTGACAAAGTATCCCAAATACGACCATAAAACGGAACAGACAGCACAAGTAAGAATAGCTTAATGACTTACTTTCTCAAAAACGGGCAAAATGAACTTATCCAAGTAGTTTAAAAACCTGCTGCTTGATGCTCCTATTGGGCAAACAAATATTCCACATGGACCACGATACTCAATGGTATGAGGCCTTTTGGGTCTAGTCCAAGAGCAAATCCATGAAGGCTTTTAGTCCACCTGGAAATTTCATCTATCATCACAGAATAGAAGCACCACGTGGAAATTTTTTTTTTGGGCTAAAATCATAATTATCACCACAAAAAAAGGAAGTGCCGTGTAGAGGCATGATATCAGCCTGTCAATGTGGTCGGCATCTTCAACCTGTATTTCATATCCAGTAACATGATTTCTTAGCAGCAAGAATTGACTCTAGCAAGCACACAATATAACAAAATGAAAAGAAACTTACATGGTCCAAAAACAAAAATAACTGGAGAAATTGATTCAGAAATTTATAGGAATGGACACGAAGTCAAGGAAGTTCCATGATCATGCCAGCCTAAGTGCCTAACCATTTAAACTTTCTGGAGATAAACTACAGCTTAGGAAAAACATGTTCATTTCAGCCTTCTAGCACTACTGCAGGGCCTAGGAAACCAAGTAGTGTTAGAAAGAGATAAACCAAAAGAGAAAATTCGGAAATTTGACCAAAACTATAAAATATTTTAAATCATAATGACCTAGTGCAGAAAAACAAGCACTCTCATTGAATTGAGCATCTAAATCAGCTTGTCCTTCAATAATTCCAATAAGTTCTTTCATAAGCTCGGGAGGAGCTTTATCTCCAAATATAGTTGATGAATATTAAGATCTAGGGAAAACTTCAAAAACCCCTTTTGAGGTATCAAGTTTTTTGGAAAAACTCTCGAGGTTTAAAATCCATCAAAAACATCCCTGATGTTTTGCATCGTTATTAAAATAAGGATTGTCCATCTAGTAGCTGTTAAGTGATGATGTGGCGCAGGGGTGAAATTGGAAAACCACATATTTTAACCCATTTATCTAAATACTCTAATTTATAAACCCAAATACCCACCCATTTATCCAAATACTTTAAACATAATAAAACCCTAACCTAACCCAGCAGCCTCCGGCATCGACGTCGGTGTCGAGAACTCGTTGGGAAATGCCGGCCACCGACTAAAAACGCCGATTTCGCCAGAAATCACCTGGAAATCCCAAATCTCGATCTGAACCACTCTTCCCCAACTTTCTCAACCCTTCTTTTCCCGCCAATTCCCGATAAAAAATCGGTGCCTCAGATCTCGTGAATGGAGGCTGTGAACAGAGCAACAACGGCTGAACGGAGCGACGACAGTTAGTGTAAAGCTTCGATTTCCCATTTGTTGTGGCCGGCAGTGGCGTTTTTCGGGCGTTTCGACTTTTTTCGGCAATAACTGCAATATTTGAACAAAGAAACAGTGGTGGCGACGGTTAGGGAGCAGATCTGTTTTGTGGAAAAGAAGTGGGACAAGTGAGGGAGAAAGAAGATCACAACAAAAAAAAATGAAATAAAAATCGTGTTTTTGGCATTTCTCGACGTTTTGGTGGCGTTTTCAAGCGATGGCCCGCGTTTCCTGGCGGTTTTGGAGCTTCCCGGCGTTCGAAGGCATCGCCGGCGGTGAGAGAGATCGGTGATAGTTTCAGTTGGCGTGAAAAGGGGGGACAGGGTAATGGGTATAGGTTTTTGGGTTGGGTATTTGAATATGGGTTAGGGTTTAAGGGTAAATGGGTTGAATTATTGAATAGACAAAATTACCCCTGCTGACATGGCATTTTTTGACGGTGTTAGGGCGCCGATCCTTGTTTTGATAACGGATCAAAACATCAGGGGGTCTTTTGCATGATTTTAAAAATCAGTGTTTTTTGCAAAAACTTGAAATATCAGGGGGGTGGTTTTTGAAGTTATCCCTAGATTTTACACACGTTTGCACATAAGAGAATTTGCAAGAAAATGAATAAGATACAATCCATTTTATTTTTCAAAATAAAACAAATATTAGACAAATGGTGGTGACTAATGAACGGCCACAAAAGCAAAGAACACGATGCAAATTTTGGAAATTGAACCGCCAGATTTGATATGGAACCGCCAATCAAAACCCATCACCGATCTTCATCCCGTCGAATCTCACCGTCCCGATGTCAGATTTCGCTTTTACCGACCACACCATTGCTCAATCCTTCGTCGTTCAGCTCGCAGCCACCGTCTAAATTTTGTCGCGTTTTGCCGGAAATACGCGAGTCTGGCGAAAAAATTCCAATCCCCGCCGAATTTGCCCTCCATCTGCCATATATCTCCGTCCCGTCACCGGATCTAGTTGTTTCCCGACCCCGTCGTCAATTTTAAGCTCATCATCGCCGGTTTTGTCAGATCTCGCCAGAAAAATGTGGATCCGACAAAAAAACTCAACTTTCCACCGAATTTCTCCTTCCCGTCGTCGTTCTATCACTGTCTTGTCGCTGGGGCTCGCCTTCGGAAGTCCTTGAATTTTACCACCGTCCTTTTGCAAAAAGAAAATTGAAAATCCCATAAATATCATGTACAGTTACAAAATTAATGATGTTGTTTAGTATTATTAAGATTAATTAGATATGTCTTAGATAGGGCTGTTTTTCTAATATTTTTGTGATCTGTCCATGAAAAATACTGAATGGGGTTTTTAAAAGGACAAAAAAGAATATTGAATAAGAAGTTTATTTAATTGGCGTGACTCAATCAAAAAGCAAAATTGAGTTTAATGTAACCTAAATAAACTAGTAAATTTGGTTAAAGCTGAAGTTTTATCTTAATTAACTACTTAATGAAAAATCATTTAATCATGAAAATCTTCTATTACAAATACCAAACTACATTCAGAGATCAATAAGAACTTTAAAAAACTATTGATTGATATTTGATCAAGTGATATACTGTTGGTGAGAAATCTTGGGTTCGAAACTCAGGCTCTTCAAGGATTTACTAATTATTCATAAAAAATTAAATTACCTATAGTTCAAACAATTTTTTTCAATGAAAAATATATTTTATTAAACAAAATCATAGATAATTACAGTTTTAATTAAAGGTGGACAAAAAGTCTCTTAACATGTTGAAGAATATGGTGCACTAACTAACAACTCTACAACATGATTCACATAATAAAAAGGGTAAATTACAAAAACCTGTCATTTGTTTTCAAAACTTTTTAAAAATATGTCTATGTCATTTTTAGGGAAAACTTCAAAAAAACCCCCCTGATGTTTCAAGTTTTCTTAAAAAAAACCCTCCTGATGTTTAAAACCAAGCAAAAGATCCTCGATGTTTGTCTTTGTTAGCAAAATGAGGATCGAAGTCTTAACACCGTCTAAAAATGCCATGTCAGCAGGGGCATTTTTATCAAAACCTACTCTTTTAACCCATTTAACAATAACCCATTTAACCCTACCCATTTTAACAAAAACTAACCCAACAATCCATTTATCCAAAACCCATGTACCTCTAACCCTAACCCCGCCGGCGTTGGCGCCGGCACCGTCGCCGGAAAATTGCGGTTCTGGCGATAGCACCAAAAATACCGGTAAAATCCCGAATCTCGCAACCGTCGCCAAAAAAATCAATCTGTGCCGCTCTGCTACCCGTTGCTCAACTACTCATGCACCACCGTCGCTAGAAATTAGATCCGACCACCACTGCTCACCCACACCGTCGCCGGAAAACGCCCACCTGCTCAAAAATTCATCCTCGGCCAGAAACCAACGAAAACGACCAAAATCCAGAAACCGACAACGACCAAATTCATCCCCGACCAGAAACCGACGAAAACGACCAAACTTAGAAATCAACAACGACCAAAATTCATCCCAGACCATAACCCGAGCAAAACCCAGATCTGAAAACCACCAACGAAAACGACGACCAATCCAGAAACTGACATCCAAAAAACCACCGCCAAACCCAGATCCACCGACGAAAAAACAGATATGAAATAGGATCTGTTGATTGGGAATGAAGTAGGAATAGTTGATTGGGTTAGGGGAGAAAATGACAATGAAAAACGGGATCTTACCGGAGTTTTGGCAGATCTGGGAGAAATCATGGCTGCGAAATCGATGGCTACGGGAAGAGGGAGGCTGTCGGGATTGGAGAGAGGGGGATGCGGCGACGGAGCCGGCTAAGGAGGAGAGAGAGGAGGAGGTGGTGGGCGACGGCGTTGTTTGAGTTTGGTGAGAAAGAGGGAAAATATGGGTTAGGGTTAAGATTATGGGTTAATGGGTAAATGGGTGTAAAAACATGATTTTCAAATTATACCCTTTGCCGTGTCAGTATTTTTAACACTGTTAACTGAATATCCTTGTTTTGATAACGGATTGAAACATCGGGGGGTCTTTTACTTGGTTTTGAACATCAAGGGGATGTTTTGAAAAAAGTTAAAATATCAGGGGGATTTTATAGTTTTCCCTTATTTTTTTTCACAAAAAAAAGTTTGTGTTTTCAGAAAGTTAACAAAAAAAGACTTTTAATACTAAATTATGTTACAGAATGGAGTAATCATATTCATGTTGCTATGAAATTCCGCAGGATAATTAATGAAAATATAATACACATTAGTGTAAATTTTTGAATTTTTTTAACAAGTGTGGATATTTTTTCATAATTATTTAACGTTATTTAGTTAAAAAAAATATCTCCACTTTTCAAAAAATTTCAAAATTTTTCACCAATATGCATTATATATTTTTACTAATTAACTTGCAAAATTTCATAGAAAAATTAAAATGGTTACCTCATTTCATGATATAAATTAATATTGAAAAACCATTTTTTATTAACTTTCTCAAAACACAGACCCCTTTTTGTGAAAGAAAATAACAAAGACCTCTTTTTGAAAATTTGTGAAAACACAGGTGCGAGCATCGGATTTTCAGCCTGAGTGTATGATAAACCGATATTCTGTATTGTCACCTCTGGAAACATTAATTGCTAAAGTTGAATGGAGATTCAAAGGTTTAATTGCGTGAATCTGGAAAATGTCAGAATTTCCCCGAACCAAACACGGATCTGAACGAAGTTTTCCCATCATTCAAAACCCTCACATTTCTAGTAAAAACACCCATTTTAACTTCAAAATGAGGTTTAGAACCAATTAGGGTCACATCGGGGGCCTTTCGGGCCGAAACGGGACCATTGCGGCGCCTCTGTGCTCACAGGAACCACCCCACAGCGCCTATGAGGACACACACGTAGCCCCTGTGGTGCATGTGTTCAAATTTTGAGTCAGGGAAGGACTCTTTCGCTTTGTTTAAGTCCAATTCAGATTCTCCAAAACCCTGGCTCCTTCCCCACAAAATTCACCCTATAAATAACACCTTTTGCAGCCTTATTCTTCACCAACAATCACCAATTAACATCAGAAATCTCTGAATTCTCTCTGCAATCAAAGATCAAAAGCTCTTCGGGTGTTCTTCAGTTCAAGAACACAAAACCCTTTTCCCTTCAAAGCCCGGTTAAATTCTCTCGGGTTTGACCCCTAGGAGCGAACCTAGTTCGAACCTAGATCCACTAAATCCCCCCAAACATTCTTTTCCTAGCTTTAGTTCGGATCCAAAGCGGTTCGGGTGAAGATTGGAAGCATTCGAAGGAAGAACAAAATTTAGCCTTCAACGTTCATTCACCCCAAAAAGCAAGTTTCGAGGTAAACCTGAGACTCAAATTGGAAAATCCATGTTTATTTATTAACATGTTTTAAGTCGAATTAAACAACCTAGAATGGATTAAATTGCATGTTCAACTTGAATTTAAGCTTAAATAATGAAGAACACGAATTTGGAATTGCATGTTCATGTTACTGCCGAATCTGTTCTTTCTCTTTTCAATGATATGAAATTTTTAAATGCTTTTGGAATCAACCCCATATTAAACTAGACTCGTTAAGGTTTACTTTGGTACAAATTTCATAATTTTCTGAGTTCATATGAATATCTTATGAATATTTTAAAATGACCTAACTGTAGCATGCGAAAAACTAGACCTTTAGGGTTGTTCACAGTTATAACTTTAATTCTGGACCAAAGGATCAGTCACTAGTATGGGAATAGACAATGCATCCCTGATGACGTGAAATATTCAAAGATCAATCGTGCTAACAAATCAAGCTATATAAAGAAGTTTGAGCATGATTGGAGGCTTGCTCGTCAGATCAGCACCTTGAAGATAGCCCTTCATCGACCTGAAAATTTGGAAACCAGCATGGCCTACAAACAATGGTTCACCGAGTACGCAACTAGAATCAATCGAGGATCCATCGGCAAGATCACCCGATTTTATCAGAGTGAGGAATAGATTAGCTGACATGTGTTTAGACTAGATTTGATTTCAAAAACCTATGAAAATTATCTAATTATTAATAAAAATCATATTTCTTAATTTATATTTCATGGATTCAAAATGGCCCAAAATTCATATCCCCATACATAAACACACGAACACCACACAAAAATTATCTAATTAGGATCGCTTTAACAGATAGCTCCAAAACGTAGAAAACAATATCCACCTCCAGTTTGGCGACATTCAGGAAACCTTCTCAATAGATTGTCGATAACCACAATGCTGGCATCTAGGTCGATTGAAGTACATTCTCGCGACAGCTCTGAAGAGAGGCAATCCAACAACAACAACGAGATGACTGGTGAAAATGCGCTACCTAATTCTATTCCAACTGCTGACCTGGTTGAAACTTTGAGGACTCTCATGCTTTCCCCTGAGTTTGTGAAAGCATTTGAGGAAGTCAAGAAGAACCTCCGTCAGGAAGATGAGGCTTTTTTAGTTCATGAAAGCATGCCTTCCCTGGAAGAAGCTTTCGACGAAAACAATCTGGTCACTGATGAGATGATTGCGAAAGCCATCAAGGCAAAGTATGGTGACATTAAGGCCATGAAAAAGATTGATTCCCATGAAACAACAAAGCATCAGACCAGACAACCTCTTTCCTGAGGATTTGTGATGCCTAGACTAGACCGTTATGCTGGAAGCGATCTGCCAGAAATCCATGTTGAGAACTATGTCTGAATGATGTGATGCATAGGACTTGTTGAAGAACACATGCTTGATCTATTCCCAACAACACTTGAAGGAGCTGCCTACACGTGGTATATGAAGCTTCCCGCATGAATGCGAGATTCATGGGAAAAAGTGGCCGAGGCTTTCATCAGGTAATATGCATATAACACTCGGGTCGAAACTACTTTCACTGACCTTGAGCGTGTTAGACAAAGGCCCAATAAACCGTTCCATGAATACTACAAAAGGTGGATGGATACCCAGGTTCTGGTGGATGGGGCTTCGAAGATGGAAGCCTTGATTGTGAAGCTGATTGATGGAAGCAGTCCTCTATACAAGGAAAGAATGAAGCTGTTAAAAATCCATTTCTTCAACAAAGTTACGGATTTTGCTAAGAAGATCGAGAAATACCAAGAGGAAGAGGCTCTAGCAAACCCGCAGCCAAGTTTTCAAAGGAATTCTAGACCATTTACGAGATTCAAAAGCAATACAGCACCAGCACAAATGGCTAAACCCGCGTCAAAACCAGCCACATCCTCCAAGACAACCAAATTCATCGCAGCCCTGCAACGTACCTCTGCTCAAGAATTGTCCCCATGGGCTGAAAGTCTTGGAAAGATCTTCTTCAAGTGTCATATGATGAAAATCCTAGACAGCGTGAGGCCCTTTCAAGCCCTAACTACTGAAGAGAGAAA
Organism: Euphorbia celastroides; assembly: GCA_948291685.1. Classification (NCBI taxonomy): domain Eukaryota; kingdom Viridiplantae; phylum Streptophyta; class Magnoliopsida; order Malpighiales; family Euphorbiaceae; genus Euphorbia; species Euphorbia celastroides. The sequence goes on from CAOJBJ010178876.1 coordinate 8,210, forward strand.
TAATTTCTATTCGTACCATGTACGGGCATGACACAAGATGAATGAATGCCATACGTTGCTCAAGGAGATCCAAAGACTGGTAGCTGAAGGAAAGATCGAAGAACCCGAGAAGAAACCCAGCATAAAGAATAACCATCTCCCCAATTTCACATCTATTAACATGGTTCAATCTGGGTTCTCGCCTAATTTTGTGCTAAAATAGATTAGGAAAGCCAATCCGATGGTGGAAACTGTAGCATTAACGTAGGAGGCTAAGACTTGGAATTTACATGATATTATTAATCATGTATTTCCACAATACAAGAGCGCTAAGAAGATTAATTTGAACCAGATAGAGGTTGATGATGATTTTGATGAATTTGCCATGGAAGTCCCTCCTCCTAAGGTTAAGCTAGCCGCCAATCTCACCAAAAGTGGACATGTCTATCAACCTCATAACATGGTGAGGGGACCAACTCAGTCAGCAATACCTCCACCCACCATGCCCGAACCAACTAGTGAAAAGGAAGAGGCAATAGTTGAACAATTAAAGGAAACTAATGCCAAGATTAGTGTGTGGGAGATGCTGGTAGAATCGCCCGATTATCACTCTGCTATCGTGAAGAAACTCATGGATATAGATGTTCTAGCATCAGCGATAGCTGAAGAAGTTTGCTCGATTGTTGGGGGTCACACTTTTGACAAGAAAGAATCTCTCTGAATCACCTTTTCGGATGAGGATCTACCATTAGAAGGGAGAAAGCATAATAAGGCTCTTTACCTGATAGCTGAAGTCATGGATCATGTTATGCCTTGCGTTATGGAAGACGATGGTTCAGGTTTGAACATGTTCCCCTTACAAGTTTTACCTACATTGGGACTAGTTGAAGATATGCTGTGAAGGTCAAATACTGTTATACGAGCCTATGATGACTCTAAGCACTCTGTCCTTGGAATTTTGAAGCAGAAGTAAGGATAGGACCTATCCAATCTTTGGTTGAGTTCACTGTGATAGACATTCTAGTAACATTCTCTTTGTTATTGGGACGCCCTTGGTTTCACTCTTTGGATGGAGTTCCCTCAACCCTTCACTAGAAAGTCAAGATCCCACACAATGGTGAAGTCATCACACTTGAAGCTGATCAAGATTCGGTTGTGGCTACATTGGCTACAATCGAGCAAGGAATGGTAGGATTCCAAGTAGCCACGCTTTCTGAAGATGAAGAAGGAGAACTGGTGGATGATTGGGTAGATGAAGAGTACACAAAATATATTCTACCGGAATATGAAGCCTGTGAAGAGCATGAGAAAACTAACCCATCTTGTGATTTGGACCAAGAACTCCCTACAGGACTATCATATGATGGGATGACTGATCCTCATGCACATCTCTTTGAATTCACTAATCTTATGAAATCTTGGGGATTGCATCGGCTTCAGTGGACTTTCTTATTCCACAAGTCTCTCGAAGGACAAGCATGGTCATGGGTTAGGAACCTTAATCGTGTACAAACTCGCGTTTGGCCTGAACTAGAGAAAGTATTTCTAGCACTTTTCTCTGATAATCGAGTACCCCAAGAAGCACGCACCAATGTGATCACTGAAGGAGAATCTAATCTTCCCCAGTTTGCTGCATGTGTTGGCAAGCATATGGCTAAACAAAACTTCAAGCCAGGGAAGGACTTGGGAAGAAGAAGCAAGGTCCCCCATTCTTCGATATTAAAGTAGGAGATAATAGTCGTGCCGGGCTAGGCCATGAAGATCGTTGAAAGAGGAAGTTGAAGCATGCCAATGCTATATTCACCTTCAGTTTAGTAAGCCAAAGAGCTTTTACAAAGATTCTGAGCCTGTGAATGTAAATGGGAAGGTGGTTCCAGGATTCAAAATCTTCAATGATGTTTTTGATTGGAAGAGTCAGGCAAGCTCTTGTTTTTTAAAAAAATTTGCCTCATATGGGCTTACATTAAATTGAAAGAA
>CAOJBJ010179833.1:0-12732 GCA_948291685.1 Euphorbia celastroides
CATTAAACTAAAAACTATATAACTTATGCCAATATATGTTGCATATAAATGAAAACAATACTTACTTGGAAATTGCTCATGAATGTTAATCATCACTCATCTTAACCAAATGTTGTAAACTCATACCTAACACTCAAAACAATACCTTGGACAAATATATGTTAGTATGTTAAAGTATAATAAAGTGTAAAGAAAATCATCATAATTTTGTTCTTCATTTTCATTGATATAAAAACGTAAACATAGAAAATTTTATAATGCATTCCCCCACACTAGATTAAACTATGTGCATCTTTAATGGGACATAAAAATTTTCACACTAAAACTAAAAAGAAAGAAAATAAACTAAATACTACAAATTATAAAACTAAAGAAAGGAAAATAAACCCGTCTGCAGTCTTCCGAACTTGAGCATGGTGGACTTGGGGAAATGTCCAACCGTTTTGCTCAAAAAAATGAATCCATCTTTCGTTTAATAGACAAAATTGTCTCGACAATTGACATCACATCTTATCTCATGGTGGATATGTCTTCATAAGGTTGGTTCACATCTTTGTGTAAACTTACCCTTCTAATTCTCTTGTCTTTCATTTCTTATTTTACTTGTCCCTCCACTTAGTTCTTCCTCTTCATCACTTTCATTTCAATCTTCCTCTATTTGAGATGAAGACCCCTCCATTGGCCTTATTTTCCTTACTCTTTCGGTAAATGGAATGAAGTATACCTACCGCTCACTTCTCAAACCAATCTGGCTTTCTTCAAGAACTTTCCTGCTAAATACTCCAATTTTTCTCCTATACTTGGTTCATAGGGAAATACTCCTTTTGCTCCAAAAATGATTCCAAATATAATATTTCCTCCCCCAATCCTAGCCTTATTATGATCAACTATCATGTTAAGGACCTCTTTCATGTAATCAAGGATTCTAGGATCAAACATAAAGTTAGGCACTTCAAGATTGCTATATTTTTCTTCAAAACCTTTTTTGTCCCATGCCTAAAGAAAACATTTTGAGCGAAAAACTTATGGACATAGAGAATACTATTACTTATGATTTTCTTGTTAGATGAATTCTTAACATCGAACCTATCTAACCCACTAACTTCATTCAAAACTTCTGTCTCATTACAATCCTCTAACTCTTCCACTTTGTGCTAAGCCCTTTCAAATCCAAACCAGTCAAATGCATATTTGCAAGTAAATGTATATTCTCTTCCTAAGTTTCTAAACACCCTCTTATTCAAATCCAAATCATATTTATATGTCACCAAAAACTCAAAAATCCAATCCCTATTGAATGTAAACCTCATGCTCACAAATTTACTTAACCCCATTGCTTCAAAATGACTCTCTCCTTCTCCAGCAATATTAGCATCTAAAGCAAAGACATGATCATAGAAATTTGTATCTTCAATAACCGAATTCTTCATATTCTTATAATGGTCCACCTCCTCTTTACCATAAATCGAAAAAGAACTTCCCAATATTCCTTACTGATTCACCAGATTTCTCCTTCCTTAGGTTGCACTTGAAGTTGATTTCTTTGGTGCCATTAATAATCTTGAACAAGAAACTAATAAAGAATACAAAGAATTTTGCAGAAATTTAGCTTAGGATTTAAAAACTCTTGAACAATTATTATTAAAACGAAGTGGTTTGGTGAACAACCATGTCTAGAATTTATGAAAAGTGAAAAGTCATGAGTTACAAAGGTTACTTTTGTGTTTATCCATTGAACTAGTCGTTCGAAAGAGAAAACAATCATCAAAATTGAACAGGTCGCGATTACAAAAAATGAGTCACGATCGTGATTTGTCCATCTTCTGGAAACAGAATTGTTATAAGCTAATTTTCACGAACACAAGTAAGGTCGCGATTGCGATATTATAAAAAGTTCAAATATTTTCTTTTTAAAACACAACTTTAAAACAAAACAGACACACATATGTACATATTATATTTAGGGAGATACAAGTTAGAGTGATCATCATTCAAGAGAGTTATTAACTCCCTTAACTTCATACTCATGTATAAAATCAAGTTAACAACTTCCTGAATACAAGCATCAATCAAGTCTAACTTCATGAAAATATCCTAATGCATAGGATATTTTTCAACCTTACCCATGTTGAATTCTATAGCATCATCTTCAATTCTAAGTTTAATCTTTCCCTCCGAAACATCACTTAAGGCTTTGCTAGTATGCATAAAAGGTCTTCCTAATATAATAGGATATTTTTCATCATAGACAAAATCTAACACCACAAAATCAGTAGGGAGGATAAATTTATCAACCTTAACTAGGACGTCCTCTATTATGCCATAAGGGCACTTAATAGATTGGTCAGCCAATTGTAATACCATGTAGTCCTTTTAACCTCATCATCAAGCTTTAATTTCTTGAAAATAGATAATGGCATTAAATTTAAGCTTGCTCCAAGGTCAAATAAACATTTTGGAAATAAGATGTTTCCTAATTCACGTGGTATAGTGAAACTTCTAGGATTAGTGGGCATCATAACAGTCATGATCTTACTATAGTCTTTAATTAATGACACTCTAGACACACCCTCTAGACTACGCTTACGAGATAATAGTTCTTTGATAAACTTACAATAGTTAGGGATTTGTGTAATAGCTTCAATGAAAGAAAGATTGATTTCCAACCCTTTGAGTTTGTTGATAAATTCAATAAAATTCTTATCATCTTTGGACTTCATTCCTTAAGGAAATGGTGGTTGAGGATGATTAACTCTTCCAGAATTAGGTTGATCTCCTTTTTTTTCCTTTTATTTAGTATTGCTCAGAACATATTCTGGTACATCAACATAATCATGGTTAGATGTAATACTCGAAGGATCTAACTTCTCTCGTAATTTTCCACTTTGAAGGACAATAACATGTACATTTTCTGTAGGGTTATTCTTAGTATTACTGGAAATTTCCCTTTCTCCCTAGAAGGTATAACACTTGCTAATTGTCCAACTTGAATTTCCAAATTATGAATAGATGAAGCTTGATTTTTAAACATTTGATCCATCTTATTCTATAATTTCTTAAACTGATATTTTGTTTCATTTTGTTTGGAATTTACTCCTTCAAGAAACTTGTCAATCTTACTAGTCAATTTTCCAAATCTATTGGGGTACTGATAGTTCTTCGGCTGACCATCACCATACTTCCAGTTTTGATTCTTATAATCATTATTCTTATTATAAGAATTCCCTTTACTTTTAATATAACTCAATTGTTCCCCTATGCAAGGTAAAAAGTTACACTTAAAAGTAGTGTGACCCAATTCACCACAATTCTCACAAGTCAATGGATTATACTTATTAACATTTATATTGTCTATCTTTCTAGAAAAAGCAAACATTTGTGCTTGCATAACAGAAAAAGAATCAAGTTCATTTACCTTTTTAACAGTCCTTAATGACGATGATGATGATTCGGCTTGAGACATAGCAGGATTAGTAACAACGATTTGTTGTCTCTCAGCAGGCCGCATACTATTGTTTGCTTCACAAGAGATCTAGCAGCCATAACATCAATAATTCCTCTAGTCACCAGATTCACTCCATTGTAGAAACTTTTCAGAATCACATTGTGAGGCAAACCGTGATGTGGACATAATCTCTGAAGTTCCTTATAATGCTCTCAGACATCATAAAGGGATTCATGATCTTTTTGAGTGAATGAAGTGATCTCCTTAATGAGTATAGCACTTTTGGTTAAGCGGTAATATTTGGTAAGAAAGGCTTGTGCTAACTCATTCCAAGTTTTGATAGAATTTTGAGGTAATAAATTCAACAAAACCTTCACCTTATCCTTAAAGTGAATGGAAATATGCGAAGTTTAATTGCTTCACATTGTGTACATTGAAAGTTTCACACACTTCAAGGAAATTGGCAATATGGGCATTTGGGTTTTCATTAGGTAGCCCATAATAATGCACATTGTTGCTTATCATTTGAAGTAATGCAGGCTTGATTTTAAACTGTTCTGCATTGATTGGTGGTTTAACTATCCCTTGCTTGTTTCCATTGACAATGGGAACAACATATTCCATCAATCTTGGTTGCGGAGGTGAAGGTGGTGGATTAACTCCTCCATTTGGATTATTTCCATCATCCATTCTTTCTTGTGATATCCTTCTTCTTCGCCTTGCACTCCAAACCAATTGTTACATTTCTGGTTTAAAGGTTGTCAATAGTGCTCCTGAACTACGTGTACTTGACATGCACACGATAAAAATAAAAAATAAATAGGCGAAGAAAAAGATGTTAAATCTAAATGTGTGATGATAAACTATAATTAACTATCTATCTTAAAACCAAAATTACTATAAATACACACCATTACCTTCTCCGGCAACGCCGCTAAAAACTTGTTCACCATGTTTCTAGTTAGTAATAAAATAAATTCTAAACTGAACATGTGTTGTTAGTACCGATTACCAATTAGAAAAATGATGATAATTGCAAGTATACAATCGCGATGTAGTTTTAAAATATATAGATCCCACATGGAAGGAAGAGTAATAAAGTAAATTTAATTTGAAAGAATAAAACTTAGAAATAAAATAAAAGTTATGAAATTATGGATAGATGAGAAAATAGTTTGGTATAAAGTGGAGAGAAGATATATACAAATCAAAAGTGCTTGCAAACCTAGTCCTTGACAAAGTATAGGAAAAACCTTTTACAATATAACTTTTGAAAATAGATTACTCAATTCCGAACAAACAATCAAACACCGTAGAATTCCCATGTGATTACTTTTCCAATCCTAGTGTACGTATGATTAAAGTCAAACACGAAAACACCAAATTTAAATCTAGTTGTCTATGTAATGTAAATTAGCCTCTTAATAGTTCCTTAGAGTCTAACCAAGTCCACCGAGACTTAATTGTTATGCTTAAAACCATCAAATAGGAAACACATTATAACACATAGACATCCTATAACCTTTGTGAAAGTCTAGTTTATGTACAAAAACAAACCAAGTTATGAAAGGTATGCCTAACGAGTGAAGGAATATCAAACCTTTTCATTATTCAGTGGATGGTGGCATTCCTATCCAAAGGGAGTTGTCAACTTCGAGGTCAAGTCTTGTGTCGGTTTGTAATTCGGTCTAGATTCTACAGAAGTTGTTGTCGCTTTTAATTCCTTGTGAGCTTGAAATTCTTGAATTCAAAGAACAAAAGATTTCATTGATTGTATGATTTGCAATTACACACTTTCAAGATAACTACAAATTTCCAAAAGTTATGAAGTGATCGTGAATGGATCGATTCACTCATAAACTTCTTCTAGACTAGAAATTCAGGAAATCTCACTGTAATTTCACTCAACACACTTTTATACATGAAAGCTACTCTCCTAGAAGGATCTCCTTGCAAACTATATTTGATTTTGTAGAGAAATCTCTTTTATATAGAGAGAAAAAGTCATATCCCTTCATGAAAAGTCATGTCCATTGAGAAGAGTGGTGTTGGTTGATGAAAATTCACATCCTTTCACTTCTAACACATGGATAAGTCTTCTGGATAGACGCCCCTTCATATTTGACAGTTAGAAACCGTTGTGGCGGTTACACGAACTTGCAACCAATAGAAATTGTTGAAGAATTTCCATATCATCGCGCAGGTCACGATCTCGAATATGAGTCGTAGTCATGATTCTTACCTGTTTCTCCTTTTCCCATATTATTGACTAGTCACAATCGTGACACAATTCACGGTCGTGATTTGGTATTTTTTCAAAGAAAACACTTGTAAATCTTCACGAAACTAAACTGCACTTTGGCAGATTTGTAACCAAATTAACCTTATTTCTAACACAATATGACATAAATTCCTCTCCATTTACACAATGTTCCATATCTTATAATTCTAACCTCTAATTTTCTCATGAACCTGTATTTGCATAAAAAACAAGAACATACCCCGTGAAATCTAGTAAAAGAGGTATAAAATAACATTCAAATCAGAGTATTTTATCCTCAAAACCTATGATAAATAAGTGTCTTGTTACACTTATCAGACTACCAAGGCTTGCAGTTTTGGTGCTCCATCAACCAAAGCTTGTACGACCATCCATCAGTGATAATAATCCTCAAAAGGCTCACTGGGTTTTTAACGGATATGTTTTATGTCTTGAAGCGTCATCTCCATCTTATCATTGTAAGCAAAATTCTCAACAAAGGCATTGTTGAGAAGCTCCCAGTCAGACTTAACTTCAGGTTTCCACCACATGTACAAGTCAATAGCAGTACCAAGAAGAGTGTTTTAAAATATATTGAGGATGTGAACATCAGATATTCACATACTCTTCATGATGCGTAGATATCCTTCAAGGTGAGCTGCCAGAGAGGTAGTCTCATTAATAGGTGTGTTGTAAAGCATGACGAAGTTAGGAGGCAATGACGTTGTTTCAATGAGATCAAATAGGCTGCTGGGCGACTCTTAGAAGCTTGCCGCAATTTCTTGACTTCCTCATTCAATTCATTAATCTTTCGAATCAAATCCTCATTCACACTTGAATCCCTTGACCCAATTTGTCGATGAGTCTATGCATCTAACTCAAAGGCATTGAAGAATTCCTCAGTTTGCAAGACACCCTTGATATCTTCAATAGAAAGTTACCTTTCCATTTCGGATAATTTTGAAGACCTTTCTACGGTTTCAGAGACACGATCTAGGCGAACAATAGTTCATTTCCAACCTTTCAAGGGAAACACGAGGTGTGTCTTCATGCCCCACCAGTATTGCTACATTGATAATGATGGTGAGGAGAGCTTGGGTAACCCAAGCGACTTCTTTCCCTACGCTTCTTTAGACTTAAAAGGGATAACTAACTATAACTTAGATGAATAGGTTAGGAGAGGTAAGATGGAACCCTAAATAGAATGACTCTGAAAGATAACGTTTCTGGATTTTGGCAAGTTGTCAGAAGTTTCGGTAATTTTCACTACCAAAGATAGGTGACCCTAGGGTTAATCACTTGGTCATTACAGAAAACACAAATTTGGTCATGCCGATAATGCCAAAAATGTCTAGGGGTGATTTGATGATCTTGTACTTTGAATTTCTAGAAGGCAGTAGTCATTCTAGGAACGTCGGCCAAGACGTCTCACTGGACTAAGGATGACTCTATGGTCTAAAATGGTGGTCATACTAAAAATGCCTGACAATGTGCCTTGCTGGGCGGGTCGATGGCTCGTTATGGCCAGAAAATCGATCGTTCTAGGAATGCCTAACAATCTGCCTCATTGGGCGAAAGAGTGGCTCGATATGGCCGGAAACGAGGTCATTCTAGGAATGCCTAACAATTTTCCTCACCGGGTGGAAGGGTGGCTCGCTATGGCTGAAATTTTGGGTGTATTTATGGACAAAACTGACACTAGCGTTGATTTGATGGTCATCCTTAGGATGTTGATGTTTTGGTCAAGGATCAATCATTTTGAGTGTCTTTGGATAGACAAGCAATATGACAGAGTGGCTGTACAAAAATGTGAATACTATGCACATACGATATTCGTTATGCACAAAACAATCCTTTTGCTCTTACTCTGAAATGTCGGGAATCTCTGACTCCTAAATGATCCTAGAGCCCAAACTCTGAAATGTCCAAAACCCTGGAATTCCCAAAAATTCTAGTAATGTCCGGAACCTTGATTCCACCGAAATGTTTCAAATCCTTGATTCAAAAAAATCGGAAATCACCCAAAAACACCAAACCCAAAAAATCCCGAAAAACCTGGAAAAACTGGACAAAATTATCCTAAAAGAATTTTTACAGAAAGTCAAAAAGTCCTGTACATTTGATGGCTAGTTGACCCTCTAGATTGCACCTAGTCTACACATATGTGTAAACTAGTCGATCGACTAGTTTCAGCCTATGGTGTAACTAACTGATCCGACCATTTCAAAGCACCTCTCAACTTCGAAAAACACCTCAAAACTTAATGATCTCTCTTCAAGCCTTTCTAAGCTATTCCAAAGCCATTCTAGGCATCCCGATCGAGTCTTTCCCAAGGAAAACTAATCCCGAAGTAGTCCAAAGACCCTAGTCCCTGGGCATCGACTGACTTCATTTCAAGCCACGCATCTCGGGCAATCTGCTGTTAGGATAGTTAAGGTTCCGATAATGGAGCTTCCTTATACCAGTTCCTCCCACAACTCTTCCTAAATTCCCAAAGATTTCGCATCCTATATCCTTCTATAGCCTCCTATAGCTTGGGATTGTCTATCAGATCTCCGATCCTAGTCAGAACTCTATCGAAGTAAAGACCCATTCTTACTCGGTTATCCCAAAAATTCAACCCGGAGTGCTGCCGAAGTTCTCCCGATCATCTCACAATCGGTCCCAAACCGGCCCAAAAGAAAAACCCAACCACAAGGAAAGGTAAACTTGAGGGGTCTTGGCTATTACACCCAACTTTATTACATTGAATGATTGCATCATATAGCATATGTTCATTATTCTGGATTTCTTATTATGAACAAACGCAATAATACTCTGTAAGTATGTCTTGACCATACACTGTTTAAATTACGCAAGGTATATTGTTATATAAAACAAGCATGTAATTAATTGTACCCTAGGTATTCACACTAATGTGAATTATTTTATGTTATGTCATTGTTAATGTTGGATCGATGTCATGAGTAAACTTTTTGCGCGAACCTGTTTCTCAGTTAATTTCTGGTTGTGAGCTGAACTAGGTGGCGACTCCAAAACTGTGTTTATGAAAATGATTCGCTATTAAGCGATGGGTTTTCCGATCTCTTTTAAACTAAATGTTTTTGCATATCATAGCTGATCCTATATCTTCTGATGTGAGATACGAGGTATTCAGACCTTGATATCCGGGCCACAGGCTCGATTATGATGAAAGATCTCCCTCCCACTACAAGTATGTGTCGTGACAGGCAAACCCACTTACATATTAGAAACTCTCGAAGCCAGATGAGGAACACGGTGGGGGAAGAGAAGGTTCACCCGCTCACAGAATCGGCGACTCCGCTGGGGACTCAAAACTGATTTTTGAAAAATGATTTTCGAAAACTATTTTTCACAAAATGAAGAAATGACATCGATCCAAGTAATACCCCATGAAATAACTCATGAAAGATAATAAATTGACTGCATCTGCATATTTCATGAAGGTCCCCATGGCCTTCTTGGGCTGCTAATGCTCGTTCTGCCCCTCCAATATTATTTTCATAGGCTTTGTGTCGCATGGATATGCCAATTTCTTAGGGGCAGAAGTCTATGTAAACACCTTGCGTACACCTACCGTCCCGCTTTTACCTGCCAAGGTCATCAGGATCAGGTATATCTAAACAATGAAAGGATCGCTTCCGACATGGTAATGTCTCAAGGGTCCAATTAGTTGGAGGTGCATTGTACCCTTACCTTACTCTCAAATTCAAAGCCATCTATGTGACCACCTGCATATAGAAAAACCCTAGCAACTTCCCCCAGGTTTAGCCAAAATAGAGTGAACGCTGGTGAGGACTCTTAGAAGCATGTTCCCTAGGACAATTTTGGTGGAATATGGTTGGAGGAAATCAAAAGAGTGTGACGCTCTAACTTCGTCCCTATGCAGCTCTAACATTGTTTCTTATGCAGGGTATTATAATGTATTTATTGATCATATTATGTCTAAATGCTAATCACATCTCTGTGTAGGCATGCATCATATCACCTAACGTGATTGTCCTTTTCCCCATGCTTCAAAAGGCCAAAAAGGGAATATCCCTTGAACCTTAGGTTGATAGAAGAACCAAGACTTCCTTCGACCAAATAAGGGCATCGAAGGCACCTCCTCGAAGACCCCGACTGATTCCATTGTCAATGTTCCTTCAAATTCCTTATTGTAAAGTCATCCCTCGGATGACCTGATCTCTAAGTTGTATTAAAACTATCCAAGCTATTGAAATAAAACTCTCCTACATTTCCCAAATGACCAAAAATTGTCCCTTCGTCTAATGGCATCTCCCAAATGATCCAAAGACACCTCAAATGATTGACCCCTTAATGAAATGTCGGCACCCCACGGGTGACCATCAATTTGACCCTAGAGTCAGTTCTACCCAGTGCGGCATAATGTTAGTCATTCCTCGAGTGACCATTATTTCCGACCATAGCGTGCCACCTTCCCACCCAGTGTGGCGTAATGTTAGTCATTCCCGGAGTGACCATTGTATTCAGCCATAGCGTGCCACCTTCCTGCCCAGTGCGAACTAATGTTAGTCATTCCCTGAGTGACCATTGTTTCTGGCCACAGCGTGCCACCTTCCTACTCAGTACGGCGTAATGTTAAATCATTCCTTGAGGGACCATTATTTCTGACCATAGCGTACCACCTTCTTGCCTAGTACGGGGTAATTTTAGTCATTCCCCGAGTGACCATTGTTTCTAGCCATGGTGTGCCACATTTCCTCCTAGTGCAGCGTAATGTTAGTCGTTCCATGAATGACCATTATTTCTGGCAATAACGTGCCATCTCCCTTCCTAATGAGGCATAATGACCAAATGATTGACCCCAAGGGTCCCTTCTCTTTGGTAATAGAAATTACCAAAATCTCTGGCCATCTGCCAAAAATTCAAACTCCCTTTTTCTTCCTTTATTTATTGTCTTGGCTCCACTTCTATCAATTGAGGTATTTTTCTTAAATTAAGCCTTATGAAGCATAGGAAAGAGAAATCACTTAGGAAGTCCAAGCTTTCATGCATCATCTTCACTGTGTGTAGCAAGATCGGTGGGGCATGAGTGCTGACTTCGTGTTTCCCATTGAAAGGTTAGAAACAAACTGCTATTTGCCTAGATCGGGTCTCTAAAATTGTCGAGAGTTCTTCTCCAGTATCTAAGATGGAACAAGGACCTTCGATCGAGGAAATTAAGCATCTACTGCAAACTGAAGAATTCTTCAATGCCTTCGAATCTTATGCTCGGACTCGTCAACCATCAGGGTTAGGAGATTCGAATGTAAATGAGATTTGATTCCAAAGATAACTGAATTGGATGAGGAAGTTAAGAAAGTGTCCGGTTGTATATGCTGATACTAGGAAGTTTGATCTCATTGAAGTGGCCACATTGCCTCCTAATTTTGTCATGCCTTATATTGCACCCTTCAATGGGACCACCTCTCCAGTAGCTCATATGGAAGGATATCTTCACATCATGAAGAGTATGGGGATAGCTGATGTCCACATCCTAAATCTGTTCCAAACCACCCTTCATGGTAATACTATTTATTGGTACATAAGATTAAAGCCCGAAGTCAATTCTGATTGGGAACTCCTCAACAATGCCTTTGTTGAGAACTTTGCTTATAATGATAAGATGCAAACGACCCTCCATGATGTGGAAAGAGTTTGTCAGAAGCCCAATGAATCTTTTAAAGATTACTATCCCCGATGGATGGCAGTTGTGAGCATGGTCAACCCAGCCTGATGATAAATGTTTAACCTGATTGTTGGTATGGGAAAATTCTAGCAGAGCTAGCAGAACACCGATGGCACATCCGAGAACTTTGGAGCTTTGACTCTGCAATGTCCAGAATCCCTGATTCCGAAATGATCCTATAGCCCTGACTCTGTAATGTTAAACCCTAGAATTCCTGAAAATTCCAGAAATGTCCTGGAGTTCCCAAAAATTCTAGAAATGTCCGGAACCTTGTTTCCATCCAAATATTTCAAAGCCTTGATTCTAAAAAACTGGAAATCTCCCCCCAAACCCTAAACCTGAAAAATCCCAAAAAACACGAAAAACTGTACAAAATTCTCCCGAAAGAGTTTTTACAGAAAAAGTCAAACATATTGTGCATTTGACGGCTAGTTGACCCTGTGGATGACTACCACATGTCATCTTCTAGGAGGTGTAATCTAGCTGATCAGCTAGATTGTAGCTAGTCTACACATAGGTGTAATCTGACTGTTTACACCTATGGGTGTATCTAGCCGATCGGCTAGATTGACACCCCGAGATGGCTATAAAAAGCCCTCTCTTCCCTTCATTCCAAACCACCTCTCAAGTTCTGAAACATCTCAAGAATTGACTACAACCTTCTTAAGCCTTTCTAAGCTATTCCAAAGCCATTCTAGGCATTTTTGACCGAGTCTTTCCCCCGAAAACCCGATCCCAAAGCTGTCGAAAGACCCCAGTACCGGGGCATCGACTGACTTCACTCCAAGCCCTGCACATCGGCCAACCCATTATTACGATAGCCAAGGTTCCATTTCTGGACCTTCCCTATATCATTTCCTCCCGAAACTCTGCCCTAATTACCATAGGTTTCACATCTTATACCCTTCTATAGCCTCCTATAACTTGGGATTGTCTTCAAAACCACAATTCCTAGTCGGAACTCTATCGAAGTAAAGATCCAATCTTGCTCGGTTATCACCAAAATTCAACCAGGAGTGCTGCCGAAGTTCTCCTAATCAACACACGATCAGTCCTAAGCTGGCCCAAAGGAAACAAACATAGCCTCAAGGAAAGGTAAACTGATGGTTGTGAGCGTGCCATTGGTTTTGTACCAAGTTAGACTTCTAGTGAGGCCTGGTGTTAAGGAGTCGCCACTTAATTAAATTTTTACGGGTCAATTAAGAAAACCCTAAAATGTAAACCAAAGATGGGTTCGGGGAACATGTCATGATTTTTGTGTTGGACTATATGTAATACAGGTGAAAAGATGCTTTTTAGTTATTTGACTTGGAA
>CAOJBJ010180384.1:0-11716 GCA_948291685.1 Euphorbia celastroides
TCCGGAACCTAATTTTGATCAGGACCCAATTAGAAAAATGTCATATTAAGTTAGTTTAAATTTCGTAAAAAAAATCATTCACTCCCTCTGGTTCGTTACACCTTACAAAAGAACCAACAAAATTCTTTCACTACATTCTTCATAAAAAATTCTCTAAAGTAAGATCTCAATAAAACTATTCTATATTAATGTTAATATCAATAAAAATTTGTTTAATAAGTAATGCTCGTCGGATTTGGGAATATATCGAGGCAGGGAATGATACATTCATCCAATTTTCCTTGTAAATTTCTATTTATCCCCATCTTGTGGAGATTATAATTGATTTTTCATCTTCATATGGGATAAAGGAATTGCTTGTGAGTAGGGGTGAGAAAATTCGATTCAACCGGATCCGAACGATTCGAATTGGTTCAATCCAAGAATTGAATTACATTATAAGTTCATCAAATCAAATAAAAATTATGATCAAATCTGAATCAAACTTAATTGCAGTCGTTTTTATAATAAATTTATAAAATCATAATCAAATTCGATTATTTAGTTGAACCAATTCGGATCCGGTTGAACTGAATTTGGTCTCTCCTCCTCGTGATCGTTAACAAATGCACGTGGGAGTTCTTCTATATTTTAATTACCAATAGTAGTACCTAATTTGTTGATTAATTACCATTGACTCAGTCGTTCCTGTTACCCTCTGACCAACTGGGTCATTCATCAGAATATTCTATTTCCATCGTCTTTTTAATTACAAATATGCCCCTGTGTTTGAAGGCAAACTCTCTTAATTTTTTTTGTTTATTGAGGTAAAGTAAAGTTATACACACATGCGAAACAAAAGAAATGCAGTATCATAATATGCCACGTAGATATTGATATGACATTTTGGCATTTTCTAGTTTTTATTGTTTATGCTGGAATTAAAATCATATTTGGTCAAGTCTCCCAATCTCTTTCACATTACTATAATGGGGCAATGACTGCAGGCCTTGTTTTGTTTTTTCCCGCCTCTACTTAACTTTCATGCTTATCTCTTACCAAAATTAACGAATTATTACTCACTTTTTACGTATAATTGTTTAATTATTGTACAATTATATTTTGTATACACTCTACTACATTGATATAGAAGATAACACTTTCTATACCTTACATGCTGAATTAGCTAATTGCATATTCGGTCTACTAAGACTCGTTTTTTATAAGTTATGTTTCAATTTGATAAATATACTTCAATTTGAGTTTAATACAACTTAAGTTCGTATATGCATGAATATAGAGTAATTAATTTTGTTAAAAACCCCAACTTTAAAGTCTTATTTAAAAACCCAACTCGCTTTGATAATGTTTAATCTATACATAATATGTTATATGATATATACTTAGTAATTTACTGTAAAATGTAACAGATCAATGCCGCACTTAGCAAATAAAATATTTTATATATAAATATGTGATAATTTTAAACTCTAGTTATGTGCTATAAAAATTAAATTTTTAACAAGTTTCAATATTTTATGTTTGTTATGAGTTCTATTTTAATTTTTTCAATAATTTGTTTAAAAAAGTACAAAACGATATATATGAGAATATCTAAGTTTAGCTAGAGTTGAGTTTTTGGTCTAATTGGTCCCAACCTGTACCCATGTGCAATTTATGCGGTGAACTAGGGTTGGATGGAGCAAATTATAAGCAAAATAGCAAAGTTCAACTTGAGTCTAGACTACTCATAAAACATATATGTGTTGTATGTTACACATTGATCCTTCATATATATGATTCCATGTACATTATCATTGTAAGCCTTAAAAATTACAATAGATGACGTCCTCGTAAAATTGTAATACACAATATAGCACAACTTGCACTTATATATGTTTGATAATGAAGATTCATTTCATTTTAATCAAAATAGAGAACTTCATACTTAATACTGTACGAACTTAATAATTATTATAATCAATTTGACTAGTTGATAAAAAAAATACACACGACTAATTCTCTAACGCCAATAATATGAATTGACGTGACCACAATATAAAATAATAATGGTGGCGTAATATAAAAATATTAATCAACTTAACCCATATACTATGGTAGAGATGTGACACAACTAACAATCACCAAATCATAGTTGCCCCCATAACAAATGTGAGCCACATAAGGTGGTTTAATTATTGTAATTTCCATTAATATTAATGACATGTCCCCACCACCTCATCAATTAAATTAGTTTTTGCTTCGTGTTAAAGCCATGTCATATTTCCTTATAAAGTGATAAAATTTACTTTCCTCGAAAAAACACCTCACACGCTATAATAAAAGTAAACATTTAGACCGTATGATAAGAAATTATATTCTATTTTATATTCTCCAATCCAGTAAAATATTAAACGTGTAATCAATGTCATTTATACTTTACAACTCCGTTGATTCAGTAATATCGTGTACTATTATTAACTTCAATTAGATAAAATTCAAACAGTGATATAAAAATAATATTCTATTTAATTTATTTTGAAATGCTAAAGATATATCGTATGTATAAATCAAATACATTCCAATTAATTTTTAAAAATTAGTCTCTCAAATAAATTAACTTTTGCTCAAATGATACAGTAATTATTTTGGATAATTTGATTATGAATTCAACAATAACTCTATGGAAAATTCTAATTCTTTCAAAGAAATTAGTGTTTTTTTTGTAACACCATGTAGTATTTATTTATTTATTTATTTTTTCAAGTACTAACTTTTTTGTAATTATAGAGTAAAAGAAAGGGCAGTTTCGTCATAATTGGAGTCTTTAAATAGTCTACTAATAGGGATTAAGAAGTTATCAGCTCTAATTATTTGACTTCTCTCATATCGGATTCGCCGCCGATGGAAGCGAAACAATTTATGGAGCTTTACGATTCATATTGGTTCGAAACCGAAATCCTAAAAAAGCAACGAAATCCCTCAACTTTACGCCAAAATCCAGACCCTCAAATCGAAGCAGAAGCAGCAAAAATGGAGTTTTCCGGCGTCTCAAATACCCTCTCAAGGTCCATGAGCGATCAATTATGGCCGAAAACAAGCTTTTCTATGTCGCCGGATTCCGTAATCTTGCCGGCGAAGCTTCAACCCATTCTCTCCGGCAAAGAAATCGTCGATGAGACTTCAATTCCGATTCAAATTGCTCCCCAAAAGAGGGGGAAAACTAGGAGGAAGAAAAAGCTGAGCAAAAGCTTGTCGGAGTTGGAATTCGAAGAGGTGAAAGGGTTTATGGATTTGGGGTTTGTGTTTTCGGAGGAAGATAAAGATGATTCGAGTTTGGTATCGATCATTCCAGGGTTGCAGAGATTGGGGGGAAAAGAACAAGAAACTGCAACTGAAATTGGAATTGAAGATGGAAAAGTTGCAAGGCGGCCGTATTTATCAGAAGCATGGGAGGTTTCGGAGAAGAAGAAGAAAGAGGAGCCATTGATGAACTGGAGGATTCCTTCTGTTGGTAATGAGATTGATATGAAAGATAATCTCAGATTTTGGGCTCAAACTGTGGCTTCTGCTGTTAGATAACGTTTAATTGCTGGATTTTTGGTTTATTGTTCGTTTGTGCTTTGATTTTTGTTGTTGATATTTTGATGGAATACCATGTCATTGTGAATAAAATTAGATTGATTTTCTGTGTTTACATTTCTAGCGTTGAAACTTGCAAGAAAAATCTGCTCTGGTTATAGAAAATGGTGATATTATTTCTTTCTATTGTGAATAATTAATAGGTCCCATTGCCCTTAATAAAGTTTTGAATGATAAATCAAATGACTTAGTTGAAGAGAGTTAAATACTTCTTAAGTTGTAATCCATAACTCTAATACTTTTTCGGATTTTACTTCTTTTGATGTTCAATCTATATGCGGTACGTTTAAATTAGTTTTTGCATATAAAATATTTGATACGTTTAATGTTCGTTTGTTTGGTGTATGATATATAACAATATAAAAACATAAATGTGAAAATGGTAGTTGAGGTATGAACAGTATTTTTAATAACAATGGATGAGTTTGTCAACCTTTAATAGATTATTGTTTTTGTGCGAAAACTAAATATATCAAACAATAGGATAAGTCATCAAACACCATATATGAAATTTTAAAATAAGGCTTATAAATGCATTCTCAAGTCTTTTTTTAGAATAAAAATTTTAAAGAAGTGGGAGTTCAATTTTTATCCGCATTTAAATTAGTGAACGTATTAATATTTAAGTATTCAGTTTAAGAGTAAGTTAAGCTAAAATGGTGAGTAATGTTGATCCTTGGTGCATATTCTTAAGCTTTTAGCGTTAAGAAAACAGAAATTCCAATCGCAGTTCTACTTTTCCATGCCAAATATTAGAGCATCTGACACGTAAACATAAATAGAAATTAAATAAAAAAATTACTCTTCAATAGAATGTTCATTCCATCATTTATTATGTACATTGTCTATTTAAACTTTTACAAGTAGACATTCAAATAAAAGATGTTGTAATTAATATTATATTATTTTAATGTTGATCTTGTTTATGAAGAAAATTATTTAATTTTTTATTATTAAATTACATCTAAAAAGTCACAACCCACATTCAAATAGACAATCTATTGTAATTATATTTTATCTTGTAGTGTTTATTTTACCACACCATCAATTTGAATGTCTATTTCCTATACCACATAATAATAGAACCCATATTCTATTGGAGATGCTCTTAGGTGTTTGAAAGGGGAAAAAATCTGTTGTCCCCATTAGTGTATCTCCTTACATGTTCGTCCATTAATTTGTTGACATGTGGTCCATGATCTCCCTCTGTCTTCTACTTTCTCTCTCCTCTCTCCTATGTGTTTACCACATGTCCATAATTTAATGAGAGACATAGAAGGGGACACAAAAAATACAACAGATTTGCACTCGTTTGAAAGCGTCTCTATAAATTGATATTCCAAATAAATAAAAAATTATTGACGACGATGAAAACAACATGTGAATCATATGCGAATATAAGTTTGGTAGAAGTCTACTGTCTAGTGTCAACCCACTTCTGTTGTTTCTAAGAATTTGTTTTTTGATTTAGGTGAAATTAATCAAAATATTCTGTATTGAATACTAATGCAAACTTACTCACATATAGAAAATGGTACTGTTAAATCATTTGACTTTTGTACTTAAAAGTTTAGGGGTAATAATTTAAAGACATTCGGAAATTTTGAGACCGCTTGTTAGTGATTCATATGCTGGTAACTCTTAAAAAGAATGAACAATTTTATTTTCAATACAGTATGATGAAGCTAACTAAGCTTATTCACTTCATTTGGTTTATTCTTTTCAAATATAAGAAACATATCACTTCACCATTGGTTATTGATTTGTTTGTAAATTCACAGATGATTCTTCTAAAATCTACCTCATCACCTCGAGGCTATTATTATTTAACCCCTAACCTGTCTAGTTATTCAATTTGAAGGTGCCAATCTGGTTGGAATGTTTGACTCTTATTTATAATTATCCGGATTTAGAAGCAAAGAAGTTCCAAATGGTGATAGTTACATTGCTATTTTTTTTATCTCAATTCTGTTATTGAAAAAAATGAAGGTGTTGGCCACTTTTTGTTCATTACACCGTCTAGACATATGAAGTTATGGATTATACGAGTAGCTAATGCACTCTTAATATTGCTTCTAAAACAGCTATTTTTCATGTCATACTTCAGTTTTAAAATATGAAAAGCCCTATTGATACAATAATACTAAAATTTCCAATTATCATAAACAAGAAATGACATGCTGTAATCTTTTGCATTAAACATTTGACACTTGTATGTAATTAAACACTAGAATAAGCTCGAGGCACTTTAAATTTAAACTGTTAAAATTAAATCTATCATTTTATATTATATCTTAATAAATTCCTTTTGACGCACAATATATGTAATTTTTAGTTGGCGCACATGAATTACGTATTTCATAAACCAACAATACTGTAATGAAAATGTATAAAATCAAAATACTATAAAAAAAAAATAGGCCAAATGCATAAATGTCCTCTCAAATTCATAATTTTCGTCCCATGTACCTTTCAAGTTTGCAAAGGTCCTATTACCTTCTTCAAGTTGGCAAAAACGAATCAATTACCCCCTTCAATGCCACGTGTCAAAATATGATTAGTTTGACTTTTCAAACATATCATTTTTTTACTTTTATATATCCAACCAAAAGTTGACACGTGGCATTGAGGGAGATAATTGATCCGTTTTTGCCAACTTGAAGGGAGTAATAGGACATTTTCAAACTTAAAAGATGCATGGATGAAAATTACCATCTTAAGGGATATTTATGCAATTAACCTAAAAAATACGTTGATTTTTCATTTATTTGATCATAGTAATCAGAAAGAAAAGTAAATGTTTTTAAAGAAAGAAGCCAGCTTTCTCTTATGCCACGTAAATTTGACCGTTAGTGAACTTTTACTCCCTTTCTCTTCCACCGTTTTCGACCAAATCCCAATATTACCCTCATGAAACTGGTCAACACACGCAACAACGCGGTGGGCAACCTGGTCATTTCCAACACCACAAACCCAAAAAAACTTGCCACTTGGCGCCCATTCAAAATAGCTCTCCTCCAATACCAATACATTCCCTCGTATATAAATTGAACTGTTGTCCTTGTTTTATACTGTGTTTTTTTTTTCGTGCTATTTGTGGTTTTTGCTCTCTAATGGAAGAGGCTTTACTTATACAAAGCATGGACTCTTTATGGTTTTTCTCAAGTGTGTTTTCTCCTTCAAAAACTAAGCCATATATTCAATCTTTTGAGGGTAAGCCAGGGGTAGAAGAAGAACCAGAAAAGCCCATTTTGCTAATTTCTTTGGGCGTTGCAGTTGAAGAAGAAGAGGCTCAAAGCCTTGAAGAAAAGAAGAGAATGAGACGAAGAAGGAAGATAAGGAGAAAGGTATTGGGAGAACTTGAATCGTTGGATATGTATGAAATTAGTGAAAATCAATGGGTGAAAATGCCAGCTTTAAGTGATGGAATGGCCATTAAAGAGCACATCAAGTGCTGGGCATATGCTGTAGCTTGTACTGTTAAATGAAAAATTGCAGTCTTTAGAACCGTTATTTTCACCTTCAATTTGATTTCATTCGGTTCCTTTAAGGTTAACTAGTTCGGTTCAGTTAAGTTTCATTAATTTTAATTAAAAAAGTAATGTAAATAAATTAAGTTTAGTTTAATATCGTGTCTATTGTGAAAACAAATTTAGGTCAAAGTTAGTAAATCTCACTCTTTCTTTTTTATAATCAATCCAACGTTTTCTTTTGCCAAAAGAGTATAGAAATAAAAGAATGTATCACACACTAATAAATAGACCTTCAACACTATGAAGGAATTTAAGAAAAATATACGGCATAATGAAGGATTTGGATTCTCCAAAATTAGAATTCTATCAAGTTATAAAGTTAGAACAATGTAAATTATTGAATGTCATTTAAATAGTTGAGATGTAATTTGTTGTGATATCCCACTTACGATAACTTCAGCTATCAACCATTGATCTCAACTTAACTTTAGAAAATTCTTTTATGCGAATTAATCGACACAATATTAAATTCAAACCATAAAAAATTAACTATCTATATTATCTTTGAATAATTCATAATAGTTGAAAACTACATGATGTACTAGTGTTATTAGGACACGTTTGGTTCATGGAATAGTTATTCCATAAATGTAAAATGGATGAGATTAATAGAGCGTCCGTCTCCGGATGGAAAAACTATTCCTTAACTCTTCTACATACCATGGAATAGTAATCCTCCATTTCAGAGAGGAATAACTATTCCATGAAATATAGAAGATTAAAGAATGGGTATTCCATCCGACCATGACACACTCACCTACATTCTTCACTTTTCTATTCAATTTTTCCCTATTCTATGGAATAACTATTCCGTGAACCAAACGTGCCCTTAGAACCATATCCTACCATCCCATTCAATTGGTAAAGCCACATACCGTCAGTAATTTTGGTATTTGGTTAAAACTGGCAGCGTGATAAGAACTTATATAACTTATTCAAATTTGATTTTTTTTTCGCAAAGAATCCATATAAGATACATTTACACGATATAAATACATTGGTATAATAGCAGAAACATATTTTTAATTAACCTATTACGATTTACGAATCAAGTATTTTAAATTGAAATTACTTTTTTAAAAAATTCAACAACTTATCAAACCAGTTGTATAATTTCCCCTAGCAATAGCCTTACCGGTCTAATATTTGTTTTTGTTACAATAATACGAAATTTATAAATGTGAATTTTCATAATATATATAAAATTGATACTGTAGATTTGGCCATTCATTAGGCGAGTGTAGGCATCCATATGCAATGCAAATGCGCCAATGGCAACTGAAAGATTTCAATGTCACGCATTTATTCTACTCATAATTAATTCTCATGCTTCTGTATTTTTTACTGTCCAAATATTTCATATACTAATATCTAAGAGATACGACTCTGCCAAACTATTAAAAGTGGTGTTCCTTTTTAGCCTTTTTCAGCACATTTAATCTTCCCAATTTCACTTTCACATGCCTTTACGAAAATGACATATCAACTCAAAGTATCTTCTTACATAAACTCAGAAGTTTGTCATTTTCTCGGTTTCTTGATCTTTGGATATTTGTAGTTTGTTCTTGATTTGGTTAAAAGTTTGCATATGATTCCAATTAAGCTCATTATTATAGTTAAAAAGTGGGTGTTACCTTTGTCGCCAAAAAAATTTCTATTTCTAGAATCAGAGTCTCTCCTGAAAGCTAGATGGGTGATAGAGGCGACCGTCGAGGTCCAATGAGCGAAGTTTATAAGGGGCACATTTTTATTGATTATCAAACTATTTTATGTATTTAAACATGTTAGAGCATAGTAGTGTAGAGATTCTAGTAATTTAGTTTTAGGAGTGCTCATAGACGTCGATTTATTTTCTCATAATCTGAATAAATTGATGAATGAAGCAGATTTAAGATTGGACGCTTCAACTAGGCTGATTAATCCGGGTGCAAAAGTCATACGATGTATGATGCTTAAACTTTTAGTTATAATATTTTCTTTCTATTTTTTATTGCCAAATTTGATGCTATTATTTGATTTATTATTAAAAGTGAAAATAAAATTGCAATGTCATATATCATTTTATATTTTGACTCTCATTAATGAGGCTTCAATTATTTTTAGCTACAAATATCGGAAGAAAGTAGGAACGAGACCTATCCATAATGTTTTTTTTTTCAAGAAATATCCATAATGGTGAACATAGATCTAATTAAACACTACCTCGAAGAAGTTTACAAACGTGTACTTAGCAAGTCGTTGATGAGTTGAATTTGCTGCATATTATGTCAAATCACATTATTTCCGTAGTTGCTCTCTATGGATTTGTAGTCTTATCGGAATTTTGAAAATGACATCCTACTTGTATTTATATTTTGTTAAAAAATAAAATAAAATAAGTCTTCTTATTTGAATATAAAATACTATTAATCTAAATTAATGTATTAATGGGGTTGGTTAGGTTTAGGATATATTATGTGTACTCCATCTAATTGATCTTTTGACTCTACATAAATAAAATCAAGAATTTTAAATACCGGGTTAAAAAAAATTCGATAAAAGTTAAAGCAAAGATATCAAATATCATAAATTTACTATAAGTAGTCAACTAAATTCTTAATCAAATACTAAAATTTCTTATCATTTTTAATCTTTAATGCTTATCAACATCTATAATTAATTAGGTATTTAGGCACTGTTCTCTTCAACTTCTAAAACCTGAACTTAACTAAACTTAACTTAATTTGTTTACATTACCTTTTCAATTAAAATTAATAGATCCGACCTGAAATGAACTTAACTGAAATGAGCTTAATTTAACTGAACTGAACTGGACTAAATTGAAGGTGAATAGAACAGAGCCTTACTAATATGAGAGCGGGCTTACTGATATTTTGATTTCTAGCGGGTTTCGTTTGAATAGTATAACTTGATTCTCGGTCAATTTACAAATGGAGAATATATCACATACATCATGAAAGAAGAAATTGACTAATAAATAAATTTGGTAGAATTTCTATATACAATGAAAGTGAGGTTTGAGCTTCTATAAAGATTGAATGTTACATTTGTTAGGAAATTTCTCGATCTAGGTACTGTTTTGACCAGATGCTCGGTAAAATAGAAATATATGTGTTAGCTGGAAGCCCACTTGGATAGTCACCTCGTTCACTTGCTGCAAGATAGAAAGGTATCAGCTAGGTTGGCCGGTTAAACGACGAGACCCCTCCTATGCCTAAGTTAGCGACAGAGTGAAATAAGGTGAAGAAACTAGAGATGAGAGAGTAGTAGTGAAGTAAAGATTACCCTTCATGTCTCAACTCTCTTTTATAGTGTGGAGGATGCGGGGTTGGTGGTGACGTGACTTGTTGGGAAGGGTCTGATGAGATCGAGTGGATCCCGAGACCGGTCAGAAAGTAGTTAGCTGTGTTCTAGGTATCTATGCGGATTTGGTAGGTGAGTGAATCCCGGATTCTCTTGTACTACCCACATGCTATAGATACTAGTTTCATACCTAACTCGGTCTCTACGTGACCGAGCTGACTGGTGACACATAGTTTGGCTACTGTTTGGTTACTTGTTATCAATATGTGAAGATGCATACTACTTGCATGTGGACAGAAAGTCCCTACGAATCTTCATTGTCCACTCTGATTGGCCTTAGACCTTTCTTGTGGAGCTTAAGTGAAAGGCAAAGAAGCCCCATTACGAGCTAGAATTTTAACATTGTGTCAGGACATATGGGTGAAGGAATAGTCTCAAACAGTTTTTATGGGAAGTATGTCTCCCAAAAGTTACAGATGCATGCAATGGTTTCCTTAGACAGGGCGGTTTAGAATTTCTTATAAGATAGTCAAACTTATTTGTAAGGAGCTTTTTAGGTAATAACCATCCGATAGCTAGGAGTGTTCATATTTGCTTAAGTTTGATCTTAACAATGGCTTATACGTAATTTGAATAAGAAGTTCATAAAAAACACCGTATAAGTAAATTATTTGACCAAGTATTTCACTATTCTACTCAAGTTTCAGCAAAAGTAATTTCATATCTAACCATCCTTTACATGCTTTTCACACACTCTGCATCTAAAAGCATCATTGCAGACCATCTCTAGTTTGGGTCCAGTAACTTGAGCCCATGGGCCAACATATATCTTCCAAGATCTTGCATTGCACGGCTCGTCAGTTAAAGATGGACACTCTCCAACCAAACATCTTTCTTCAAATTCCCGCAAAAATTTCAAAAATCTCCATCTTTCTGCCCCTAACAGAGACGTTGCTTCTCATCTCTCTTTCCCCTCACTAAACCGACGATACCTACACCCTAACCACCGCCCCTTTACAAAAATGCCACCGCGCCTTTACTCCATCTCTCTCTGTGTTTCTTATAAAATCAGGGTTTCGAATTAGAGAGTACCAATTGAGGGGTTTGCAGGATGATGGACTCCGGGGTTCCGATTTGCCATACCTGTGGCGAGCAGGTCGGGTTCGATGCTCATGGTGATCCCTTTGTCGCTTGCCATGAATGTAATTACCCGATGTGTAAGTCCTGCTTTGAGTTTGAAATTAGGGAAGGGCGGAATG
>CAOJBJ010180588.1:0-11144 GCA_948291685.1 Euphorbia celastroides
TAGAATTCTTTCTGCCTTTGACCTTAACAACCGACCAATTGACATCCGCATGTGAGTCAGCAACACCCATCTCCTGAAATACGCAATGTGCTTGAATTATCTTGAAGTCGATCAAATGTAGGTGGAACAATACTCGAAAAATACTTGAATTTTGATGAACAACTTTTAAACAATAAGGTTTGCTTATTAAAACATTACATTATTTGAAATAATTAATGTAACACCACTTTCTAAAACAAGAGACTTTATTTAAAAATTTATTTGAAGCATCAGGACCCTTTTGCCAAAAATATTGCTCAGGACCATTGTATATGAACGAAACCTCAAGATACTTTTTAGAAGTTTACTCTATAATATAAATTAAGTAGTCTGAAGTGGTTGATTTCTTTTATATTCAAAACTTTTTTGGTATTGTTGTCTCAATGGTTATTTTCAAAAATTAATTTCATAAATTTTTTACACGATAACATATTTTGGCTT
Source organism: Euphorbia celastroides (assembly GCA_948291685.1). Taxonomy (NCBI): domain Eukaryota; kingdom Viridiplantae; phylum Streptophyta; class Magnoliopsida; order Malpighiales; family Euphorbiaceae; genus Euphorbia; species Euphorbia celastroides. The sequence continues at coordinate 481 of CAOJBJ010180588.1, forward strand.
AAGAGGATAAATAACGATCCTTCATACTATAGATTGAGAATTATTAAAAATATTTTCCTAAAACGGAAATATGGTTCTTATAGTAAAGCTTCAAAATGAAATTTTCCAAACAACAGTCTAATTAAAAAAGCAGTTCCAAATGGCTCTCTAATTTGCGTGGCTTTAAAGTTGTTTGTAGAGTAATTGTAATGGATACCTTAATAAGTCATTAGAATTTACCCAGACCTAAATTTATAAAGGCATTCATAGATTTCTTTAAGAATGCATAAATTTGATAAGGGAGTGTTCCCAGCTACATCTTTCCTAAATAGTTTGAATTTTATAATTTAAAACGATCATATCTCTTGAACCATTAATTTTTTTGACACAAACCTTCTAATATATTGTTCGTTATATTTTTATCTTTAAATCAAACTCATATTAACATATTTTTCGATGATTTTTTGAAATTCAAACTAGTACAACAAAATCAAAATTGATGTATCGTTTTATACGTTTAGTATATAAATTTTTACTTTTAATATAAAACCGTATATTAATTTTCTATATTTAGTATGGAATCGGTATACCACTTTTTACTTTTGGTCTACAATTGTTACTTTTGATATACCAATTTTTTTTTTTACATTTGGTATGTAATCGGTATACCATTTTTTACTTTTGGTCTACAATTGTTTGATTTTGGTATAGAATTGGTATACCATTTTTCACTTTTAGTCTACGATTTTTTTACTTTTGGCATATAATATGTATACCAGTTATTACTTTTGGCATACCATTTTTTTTATTTTTACTGTAAAATTGATATACCATTTTTTTTAAGGATGTGTAAGTGAATGATCCGAAAGAAACAACTTACAAGTGGAAAATCGAGATCATTTCAGGTTTTGTTTCTTTCTTATATGACATGTTCTAACATCGTGATAGTAGATTTGCTGACTATTTAAGAATGTTAGATTATGTGAATTGAATGGAATAAAATCTGTTGTCCCGAAAATTGTATCCCCTTTCATGTCACTTCACTCATTCATTGACATGCAGTCCATATTATATGTCAATCGGTAGAGAGATATGGAAGGAAACGTAATTTTGGGGACAATAGATTTGATTTCGAATTGAATACGCTGAAGTATGATTTATGTAGCGGCCTTGGTAGAGTTTGTTGTATAACGTTGTGTATGATATTGTTTGATTTTATTCTATTTCGGCCAAATGCATAAATACCCCCCTTAAGTTGGCAATTTTCGCCTCATACACTCTCTAAGTTTGAAAAGGTCCTATTACCCCCTTCAAGTTGGCAAAAACGAATCAATTACCCCACTCAATGCTACGTGTCAAAATATGATTAGTTTGACTTTTCAAACATGTCATTTTGTTTACTTTTATATATTCAACTAGAAGTTGACAAGTGGCATTGAAGAGGGTAATTGATCCGTTTTTGCCAACTTGAGAGGGTAATAGGACTTTTTCAAACTTGAAGGGTGCATGAGGCGAAAATTGCCAACTTGAAGGGGGTATTTATGCGTTTAGCCTTCTACTCCCTCCGTTTTTTATTAAGAAGCCTTTTAGCCAATTTTCCCTGTTTTTTTATAAGTGTCCTTCTTACCTTTTAAGTATCCTTTTTACCTTTTAAGATATATATTTATTTGTTTCTTCCAATTTTATCCATAGTATTTAATTGGATCAAATCCAAGTATTAATTCTAATCTTCACATTAAATAAGGGTAAATGAGTAAACTTATATCCCTAATTAATGTTTCTTAATTTTAGAAAAATTCTCTAAAAAGCCACTTAATAAAATAAAAAACAGATGGAGTATTTCCGTTGTATTTAAGGATGCGCCTTTATGTTGGGATGCTGGGAAATCCGAGTTTTGCTTTATTTTAAGAAAGAAAAGGCTCGGCCCATTATTAGACGATTTCCGATAAAATCAGAGAAGCAGGTCGATTAGGGATTTTGTTGATTTGTTTAGGTTTGATCAAATAAGTCTAACTAGAATGCTGAGTCTTTGTTTTTAGCGTTATTGAATTAGATGTTTGATGCTTCAGGGTTTTGATATCGATCACTATTTCCCTGGCGAGCTCAGATGTAGACTTGTTTGCGGTCAACGAGTGCAAGAAAACGGTAGAAGATGTTATCCAGTATCAGGTTAGTTGTGATTTCTTTTGTAATCAATATAAAGTTACCATTCAAACAAGTTCTTAATTATGTAAATTAATGTGTACAGAAGGGTTGGAATCTGAAACTAGAGAAAGTCACCAAGTGCAATTCTATGCCACTTTTGATGCTACAAATGATACCATTACTTTTCAAGCTGAAGTCGGGCATAACTATTGTAGTGGCAAGACTTTCATTTTCAGGTTTAGAGTAAAACCACATTCATCATTGCATATTTGATAACCATTCTTTTTGTTAAACGGCAATCAATATTACTGCACAACTTTATTACTTTACCCATTTCAATCAATGGATTACAATTTAAATGGATTTCAATCAGTACAAATTCATTATTACTTTACCCGTTTCAATCAATGGATTAATATTTAAGTCAGTGATATGATAGAGAATTACAAAGTATGAGCACTTGACATAAGATGAAGTAACATTATGATTTACCTTAATATAAAACCACGTTATCAAATTGATGAAATACTTAAATTGGCTTTCTCTTCTGTTTATGGAACGGGTTATAACTTTTAAAATCAAAATATTAGGTAAGCGCACATAAACTTTGCTAATATTTTTATATTTATTACACAATCAATCTTTTACCTATAATTGATTAATAATCTGTGTATATTGTGGGATGAAGTGGTCAACCATTCTTTCTCGGTTAAACACTACTATGAGAATATGAGTATTGAAACTTGGAAAAACATTTCATCCAGAAGGTAAAACCGCAAAAGAGCATAGCTAAATAAAGATACTTCTTAATGAAATTTCAATAAGTAAGATTTATAAAAAGCAATAAGATCTAACTATTATATGCAAAAATGAAACACTTTTCTCTAGGATTTATCATTTTGATAAATTTTCATAGCTTGATCATGATTTTAGAGCTACAAAACAATATACTAATCAGTTCAACTTAGTCATTACCTTTATACTCTATAGTTCTTTGGAATTTAGTATATAGGAAACCAAAATTTTGAACAACAAAAGCTGAAGTTAACAGGTTAGGAGTTTAACTTCTTCCGGTTAGCAGCAATCAAGGCTTCTCAATATACTCCCTGCAAAACAAAAGCTCAATTATAAATTGTCAAAAAGCTTCTCAATGTACGTACCAAGGGATACCAAAGTTTGAGAATCATCATATTTCTCGACATTCTTCCATATCCATTTATGCACCATTTACGCAAATAATTATTTCGCACGGTCCAAAATGTCCGGTTTTGGTCTTCTCCATATCCGATAATGACGACCGCATGTTTGTATAAATTGCTTTTCCCCTTTTTTATAACTTCGATGGGCTCTTGATAAATTTCCTTATATATTTTTTATAAAAGTTATTTGAATAGTATATCTAATATTATGAATGTTCCACCAATATAAACACATTTTAAAGTAAATATTTCTCATTACATACCTCGGGTTTCAGCCCATAAAATTTAGCATCGGTATTAAAGACAGCCATAACCGGGCCTTGTCCTCCCCTCAAAGCATTCATCACCCTCAACTCTGTGACCTCATCCTCTTCGATGGCCCCTCCAATATAAACTCTAACCCCCGGTAAGTGCTATTAAAAGAAAATAAGTGTCACTAAAAGTGCAAACTTTACACTTCTTTTTTTTTCATGTTATATTTAATTCATGAACATAAATGCCAATAGAATCGAGTTGAAATTGGTACCTGTGGAAGTCTTGATTGTTTACTTCCAATATATGGATGTGCATCTTCTGTTACTATTCCTTCTTTCTTAAGAACTTTTTTAGCTTTTTTAAAGCTCGTAACAGAATCATTTTGCGTGTAAACATAATCGATGATGTATTGAAGCGACAATGACAAATGCAATGTTACATCCTTGCCTTGATTGTAGTGTGCCTCAATAGTCTCTGCCATCGCTATAGACCAACAATTATCTGTTGAACAACACCGATTATCTTGTTTTAATTTTGAGTTAGAGAATAAGTACTACATTATTTTAAAAAAATGTCATATATACATTATCAACGTAAGAAAACAAAATGAACCTTATGGAACCAACACATAACTTAAGCACATAAAAACATAATACATATGAAGGAAAATGATTTACCTTTCTCAATATCTTTGAAACTGGATTTTATCAAATGTTCATACATGTTGAAATTGTTAACCTAAGAAAACAAATTAACTATATCAATGATTTTACAATAAAACATATGGAACTAAGATTCAAACAAGAGAAGTCATTACAGTATCACAAAATATGAGGCTTTATCAATGAAAAAGAGAAAATTCTCCTACTTCTCCACCTAACATTGCAGTTAGATTTTGAAATCAAATAAATTTGGCTGTGTTCGGAGTAATATTTTTTGTGAACTTGAATAATGAAATACGTTTTGACCTATTGGAAACTTAAGTAGCAAATATAGCATAAATTCTTCAATCCAATAGTGATTTTCAATATGTATAGCATAACTTTTAATTGCATTTCAACTTTACTTCAAAACACCAGTTTCCTTGACATATCTTGGAACTACATTTAATACAAGTCTTTACAATAAAATGGGTTGTATTATAACTAAACAATTAGATGCACATATAACACAAAACAGAGGTTTTGACATTGGGTGCCAAATTATGTGCTAAAGCATTAACATCACACGACAGCAAACTAAAAATGCAAGAAAAAAAAGTCAGGAAAAGTTTTAAGTTTAGTTGCGACTTTTTAAAGGATTAAAAAGCCGAATCAAAAAAGATATTGATACCTCTTCTGCTAGAGCTATAGCTTCTCTCTGTGCCTGACCCCTGGCTCCTACTCGCCCCCGTTCCCGAGCTCCTACTCGCCCACCGCCCCGTCCATATCTACGGGGTCCTCCCTGTTCCCGCCCTCGAGCTCTTCCCCGAGCCGTTGCTCCCTTTTTTTTTAAGAAATAATGAAATTAGGCTTTGATTTAAACAACACAAAATTAAAATAATCAAAGTTCTTGGCAATGAAAAACCATAATGTATAATGGTTTTCAGATAAAGTAAATGTAGTGCTTAAAATGATAAAATTTAGCTTGATAATTGAAGTCAAATATACCCATTTTCCAACTCCTATTTGTCACCCTATTCTGCATTGTTTTCTTTTGTCTCTATTTTCATTGCCCATATCATGTCATCTTTACACAATTTAGCAGTTACTACTTTCCAATAAATAGCAAAACCACAAAAACAGAGATAAGGAACAACTAAGTATACTATCCATAGATTCCAAATTTCTTTAAGCTTCAATTTATTTGCAAAAGTTTCACTTATTTGTCCTACTTGATTATTGGTCAATATTCCCAAATAATGATAACTTTTTTCTTTGTTTGTTCACTTTCAAATATTTTTTTTGTAGTATTTACTAGCTATCTAATATGACATCTCAGTAAATAATTGTGGTGCACTCCATGATGATTAATATGCAAGTATCAATTTGTAAAAATTTTTTTCAGGTGCATCTTCCATTATTTTTGTTGCTTTGATCAAATTACTGATTACTCAGTTATATTATAGTTTGCAAATAGCAAATAAATGCATAGAGAACCAATGTATAATTTAGCATATTTAAGTTGCTGGTTTTGTTAATTTTTCTGTTGGAAACCATTTTTTTTAGAAATAAGGAGACATTTTGCCTAAATTATTGATTGTGGGGTTTGAACCCACAACCCCATACTTGTTGGATTTCCTAACAAAGTGTGGTGGTCTAGTGGTTATTGGAAACCATTTTTAAAACTGTTTGAATTGATGTTATTTGTAGATTTTGATAAAATTTACTGTAGTAATTTATTTATCAGAGAGCTCAATTTAGTTTGTATTGGCTCCATGCAATCCAAACAATTAATTTATTTAATTATGTTTTGTGATTTCATTTGAAAGTGACTTGATAATCAACAAAGAAATATTTTAGTAATGTATTATTCACTAATGAATATTTCAGTATTACTTACTTATGATTTAATTTGGTCTGTCTAAGAAAATCCCTTGCACTTTACTATCATTAGCTGCTTATATATTCAAGTTGATATAAATTACATTTTGCACAAGTTATTTAGGACTAGACTCTTTTGATTTCAAAGTCTATACTCTATACTGTTTGGCTCTTTTACCACAGCAATCAAGGCTCATGAGCAAAAACTGAAGAAGAATGACTTTTCAAAGAAACTTCTTTATTTGAAAAATATTAAAGAAACTTGTTAAAATTGAAAATTTACCTCATTTCTTCTCCCTTCCATTGCTGCCGGAAACAAAAAAGAGTAGAAAGAGCACATCAGAACAAGCAAAACAGCAAAGGAAGAACACTAAAAATGCAGACTTTACAGAGGAAAAACATTTAAAAATGCTATCTTTACAAGGATAAGCCAAAAAAAAAAATGCTAACTTTACAAAGGGAAAACCATAAAAATGTCAACTTTATGAAGAGATTGATGATTGCACCTTATCAAAAAGGAAAAACTATCTTCAGGCACGAGATGTTAGCAATGTGAGTGGCATTATAGGTGACGAATTTTTAATTTGTAAATGGCTTGGTTTTTTTCATTTTTGAGGGTAAAAAATGGCTTGATCCTTTGAGAAATGGGGGAAAACCAGAAAAGAGGAGAGGAGAGTTTGAATATGAAAGGCGAGAGCTTTGGGGGAGAGCTTAAGCCAAAAGGCACATAGGAGAGAGAAAGTTATTGTACTTTTATTATGTCTTATAAATATTTTAATATTATTATTTGCAAACAGTAACATTTCTTTTTGTATTGCTAATTTCTTTGTGGATTATGACCAAATATATAGTTTGTCTCTTGTTAGCTCGTTAAATTTGAAAAAATATTTTTCAATTTCTCTCCTCATTGTGACATATTAACTTTTATCTAAAAACTAAAAAAGTAGAATATTTAAAAAGTCGAACTAATTAAAAGCTAACATTTTGTGTCAAGAGGGCAAATTAGTTCATCTTTATCAAGTTTATGAAGCTAGCTAGAATTTTTGAAAGTTTAAGGTAATATTCAGTTTTTTGTGTCATGTTTAAAAAAGTCTCGATGTATTAAGCTATTAATTAATTAACAAAACCATAAAATGTATCAGAAAAATATACGACATTGCTTCTTTAAAATGTGATCAAGTTTTTCGTTATAACAATTTACCTTGATTTATGAATCTTGGCATTTTCTATGGTTAGCTTGTTTCTTAGGAAGTTAATATTACTTTGTAGTTATTACCTGTTGGATAAAGATTTTACACCGCTTACTTAAAGGTGTAGGATGATAAAGTAATATTTGTTGGAAATTAAATGAAACATATAAGAAATTATGAATGATTTAGTTGAAGTTAGTAGAGTCTAGAATTGTAATGAGTTCCACACGTTATATTGATTACATCCCAGTGTTTGTATTATCTAACATGTCACTTAAAGCTAAAATTCGATAAATTTTGTAAAAATGGCCTATTAAAAGCAACGGTGACAATAGTATCAAAAAGGTCCTCCATGTCACTAATTCAAGGCCAAACCTCTCATGAGATGAGACCCAACACTTATGGTATAGTCTCCTGGGACCATAAAGCAAAAGTCTATTTTTGGTTGTATGTTTTTATTTTATCCTTAAAAAAGTACACATGATTAATTGTTTACACCTTTTGCGCTTGTTTGGTTGTGTCCCCTTCCAATTATAACTTTTTCCCTTTTTTTTTTGGGTGCTGAAGACATCGTCTGGCATGCTCTTTTATGTATATTTAGGTCCCGTTTTTTTGAATTACACTGAACTGAGCTGAACAGAGTTGAACGAACTAAAATTTAATAGTTGCAGAATGAAACATATTGACCGGAACTTAATGAAACTAAAATTTATATCAAATGATTCAGAATTTAATAAGCTTTATTCTTATTAAATATTTATTGAAATTGAATGAATTCAATGCTAGTTATTTAAAACTTAATAGAAACTCATTGAATCTGAACTGAAACTTAATGAGTCTGAACTGAACTGAATGAAAAATAAGTTGAAAAGAACATGGTCTTATATTATTTTCTGTAAAATGAATATCAATTGAAGCATTTGAGTAACGTTACTTGTAACGACCCGAAAATTTCCATTTTTGTTTATACTTTAACATATCAAAACATAGTTGAACATACATTTTGGATCATTATTATGGTATTAGAATGATATAAGAAAGCTTAGAAATCAAAACTAGCCAAAAAGACCGAGTTTGATTTTTGGTCAAACTTTGACCCGAAACGACACTATTCAAAAACCGAGAATTTTGCAAGTTACGGTTATGAGAGTGAATATATATGAGACATTATGGAAGTGCAAAATTCATAGTTAATGTTAGCCTTCTTCAGAAGTGAAACACGACAAAGTAAGTCGAAATAACCGAAAAAGGATGTATCGGGTAATTAGAATTTGATGAAGGGAAAAATGGTCATTCTTACAAAATAAAACCCATCTAACCTAATCATTTCAGATCAGATTTTTTCCTGGTCGAGCTCACCCTTCCCTTCCCCAAACTTCTTCTTCTTCCTCATTCCAAAACTTCCATATCATCAAAAACTAACCGATTTCTTCGGTTTTTCTTCGAATTCTTGTTCTAAATCAATCGATAAGTCTTCTAATACCGTAATTTTGGGTAGATCAAGTATGGAGAGAGATGTAAGTTCTGAAAGTGTCGAATGAACAGTAGCCCTAACAAAAAATAAGTGAATTTTGATGAATTTTAAGGTATATATGTAGGATTCATGGTATAATAAGCGTATATATGGCATTAGATCGGTTATTTTGTGGAGTTTTTGTTGAGTTGAGTTTCTGAACTTGTAGAACCTGAAACTCAAAGGATTTCCAAGGGAAAAGAGGTAGAAGGAGCTCCTAAGGATCATTAGAGAGGTTTGTGTACACTTAAACTTTTCGGTTATGTTGCTGGAAATTTTCAGATTGTATATGCTTGATTGTTTTGATGATAACTTGAGTTATACAGTCGGAATTAGGATTTTCTGGAGTCTATTGATAATAGCAGAAACTGAACTACTTTTTCTTAGTTTAAAGTTTTTCGAAATAAGGTCAATTACTTTTAGTAAAACTGGACTTAAGTTGATAGTCGAACAAAGTTTTTGCAAAATTTCTCGAATTGTTTATGAACCGAAGGAGTAAAAATTATGTTTCAAAAATTTCAATTTTGTACACTATTAAATGTTTTGAGTTGAAATTGAGTTATACAAGTCGGATTGAAGTGATTAAAATTGGTTTTAAAGCTAAGATATATGTTAATGTGTTATTGAAGTGAAAACATGATTTTGAAGTGGTTTGATGATCAGTAATGGATAGAGATTTGGGGTTAATGTTGCTGCCCCAATTTTTACAAATTGTGTTGATTTGATTTTATTGAAATTTTAATGTGGATTTTTAAAATGATATTGTGAAATGAGTTCTGATAATATTGATTGAATATGTTTTAATGTCCATAGTAAACAAGTAGAAATGAGTTCGGGTAGATTGGCGCCAATAAATGGGGGTACAATACTGTACAAACAACCGAAGCTATAAGCTTTGGGAAAATTATCGATATATTGATATTGTGATTTGAAAGTGTTGAATGATTATCGGGCCTTGTGCCAAATATTGTATTGCTATTGTGAAAAGTGATTATTGATAGTGGGAGCTTCGGCTCTAGGCTGTGTGCCGCTCCCGTATCTAGTCCTGTGTGCTACTTGGGAAACTATGAGCGATATTTGACGTTATGATTTTATTAAGTTTGTTTTGTGAATTTATGAAAAAGTGTTAAATTTTTAAGACTGAAAATAAGTATAATGTTATTTATCAAAGAAAGAAAAGTATAGACAATGTGAAAATTTGCAGCAACACTAGTACACCACTAAGCAATATTTTTGCTTAGCGTGTAGTTTTTGTCTACACGTAGGTTTCGGAGCTCTGTAGATAGCTGGATCAGAAGTGGAAAAGTTGGACAAGTGGATTACAAGAAGATCACATAAGGTGGACTTTAATATTATGTATTTATGGATTGTAAACAATGGCATGTAATATAGTTTGTGAGTGTGTATTTATGGAGAATGCTTAGAGTATATGAATTGGAGTACTGGGTAATGTATCGAATATGGTATTGAAGGTATCGTTGCATAATATGTATGAGAAGTGTGGTTTGTTAAAGATAAGAGTAAATGTTTGAGTATTTAATAACGTGAATGTGATAAAAGAGTGATATGTGACATTTCCTCGATTTACTGTCGAGGGGGTGTTACATTACTTATGTGGTTATTTCCTTACATTTATTAATATTTTAAGATCAAATGCATCAGTTGCCCCTTAAGTTGGCACCAAAAACTTAGTGTCATCCTTAAATTATAAATGTGACACTTAACCCCTTCAAGGTGGCAATTGCATATAACTTTAGTCCATCTTGCTAACTTGGAAATGGTTTGACCATTTGAGAGAGTGAAGTTTGACATAGCCACCGTCTTGTCGTTTACGTCTCCCGCATATGCATGTATTCTTTCA
>CAOJBJ010181616.1:0-11722 GCA_948291685.1 Euphorbia celastroides
TATTATTTAAAGTTAAAAATAGAATATTACTAATATAAAAAGAGTTTTGTTGCATTTTATTAATCATAAAAATTGTATTACTATTGAATATGTATTTATTCATATGTAAAATATTAAAATATATCAATATTTATAATAAAAGTTTTAATGTGCAATTATTTCAATTCTCGAGATTTGTTTTATTTTTAATATTTAAAAGTATTTTTATTAAAATACCTTTCTCTTTGATTTTGGTAGGATAATTTGTATCAATATATAGGGGTGTTTCTCTCATTGCTTACTAATGCACATTGACTTATTTTCTCAAATAACCACTCATATTTAAGTTATAGGGAGTTTAAAAAATAGGAAATATGAGTGATTATTTAAGAAGGCTTATAAAGAGCTCATTAATCATTATATGTTGGAGGTATGAAAAGACTAAACGGTATGCGTAGAAATTAGTAACTTTTATTATTTATTATTAAAGAAAATTTTAATGTGATTTAGTTTTTTTACAAAATATATTTATTTTACTCTGTTCTATCATTTAATTCAATTGTAAGATAAATAAAGTAATTTTTATTTTATCTTCAAACAAAGTAAGAATAAACTACGCTATTAAATAAAAGGTGTTATTGTTGGTTTGGATATTAATTTGGCCTCTTGAGTTTGGTGATTAGAGTCAGGTTAGCCTAAAATTATAAAATTGAACATGAGAAAGTGACATGTTAGATAATAGCCAATTATATTACATGGGCATAGTTTGAAAAAAAAAAATATTACATGGGCATATTTTATGTCAAGTTGATTTTAAATACTCATTTAAATTAGTATATATAACTGGGAAGATTTTAAGATGATTTTGTTTTAAATAAAGTTACTTTAACTTTGTTAATATCACAATTGATTGAGTGAGGTTCACTACTAATTCAATGGTGAGATCAACCAAGTTATGCTTACTTTATTTAAAACAAAGTAAGCATAGCCTACACCAACTGATATAAACCACGCTCCACGCAATAAGAGAAAAACAATATCAATTAACTATGTTTTTCTTGTTTTGGGGGAGTTTTACTTTCCAAATTTAATTCACCGCAGCGAATTAGACGTTCTAACATCACTATTTGTTGGTATGCTTTTTGGTTTAGTTCTCATACAATTTTTAATTTGCATTTTTGTTCAATTAAATTCAAATTGAATAGAACAAAGTCTTAACTTAAAAGAGGCACGTGTTGTATTGAATTTATATCTTAAACAAACCTGTCTTTATTTGTTCAATGGTCATTTTATTTTTGTCGGTCTAACATCGTTTTCAAACTTGGTCAGATTAAAATAATTAGTTGCGTCTGTGTGGAGTTTTTCAGTTATTAAACTTCAAATTGTCGCTAACATTTTTTCAATTGAAAATTGTCGCTAATATTGACCTAATAGACACCTATATTACTATTGATTATATAATTAGTAGCTCATGTTACACACTAACACGCCAACTTAATATATCACAAAACTGTTATATATCCTTATCTTCTGCTACAGAAATATGTCTATAATATCATAATTAATAAACATTATTCTGATGTTTTATCCGTCAATTAGTATATTCATAAAACATAAGTAATCTATTGGTTTTCGATGTGTATTCATGTGCAAATTGTCAACGTGTCAACAAATAGTGTTTCCCCCGATGGTCAGTACAAAATGCTATGTCAGTGTCGTCAACTGATAACTTTTTGTGTCTCATTAATTCTGCTACATTGACTCTGTCACTCATCAGACGTAAGAGAATAGTAGTTTTGTAAAAAAAAATAAGTAATAGTAGAAGAATACTGTATTGTTGTTGTGGGGAGATATTTTTTTATGCTAATTAAAGCTAAAATGTGGATAATCGTGAGTGTAGATATTGAGCAATGGGAGGTATCATAGTGTGGAGCACAAAGCAAATGTAAATTCAGAGAAAGAAAGGATTTCAATTGCATTTTTTGTGAACCCAAAATTCGATGCAGAGATTGGTCCAGCTACTAGTCTACTCAACCCTCTCAATCCACCCAAATTTAGAAGAGTTGCCATGGAAAATTACGTCAAAGGTTTCTTTTCTCGTAAGCTCAACGGCAAATCCTATTTGGAATACATGAAAATCAATTAACTACTTCATTAATTATCATTTCACACCCATATGATTATATAGAAATGTAATGCATTCCACATGATGTTATAGTCTTTTTATTGTTATCATACACATTAATTATGTATACTCATTTGTCTTCAGTTAGGAATATCAATTAAATATTTTACTGCGTTGTGTGATCATTATTACAAATGTTGAATAAAATTGTATATGTATTTGTTTATTAGTGATTTTGTATAATGCAAAATGCAAAGTAGTTGTGTACGAAACTCGCTATGAAACTTATTACATTGATAGACTTTATGTGTGATGTAAGCTTTAGCACACCCTGTGACGGTTTTTGAAGAAGAAAAATATTCAAAGCATCGCTATAAAGTGAGCCTTTTCTTCATTTATTTGTAGTTTGCTCTCAAAAAAAGATTAGTGACAAAAAATCAAGTGTACAAGAGACACTTTATTGGTAACTAGTAGTCTAGTAGTAGTCCATGACTCTGTAACATGGATAAAAGATTGCTAATATATTTTTTTCTTACAATCAGAATTTTCAAAGAAATTGAGTATCGAGCCTATGATACGTTCTCCTCTACATTGAAAGGTGCACTAATTGAGTAGAGATTGTAACTACGGTTGTTTGTTAGGAAAACTCGTTGAGAAATTCGACCATTTAATTTCAATTTTTTGTTCAAATATTGCAATTTTTCTATTTTAGGTCAATTTGTACCAAAATGGATTGAACAAATTAGAGTTTAAAGGAGACAATAGTTATTTTTACTCATCTTCAGATTCTTCATCTTTCGTTGGGGACATAATATATATACCACTTAAACTAAGTTCATTTAGTATGGAAATTAATTTTAAATTTATAGTAATTGTCCGAAATCCACAACCTATTATTAGCATAAAATCCCCCAAATGTTAAATGTCGTCCTGGAGAAATATTTTTTTCTATGAAATGGAAAACATGAAATTTTTTTTATTAGATTTATCAGTATATTATTTACTATTGTAGTATTTGATATTTAATGCATTTAGTAGCTCAACACTTCAAGAGACATTTTCAGTGGGCTTAAGTTTAAATTGGGCTTTTCATATTGCCAAGGTCCAAATGCCCAATATCCAGCGGGTCAAACTGTTAACCATATTCGACCCGCATCCACATCATTCTTTTGTACCCGGGTTTAGCTCCGAACTGTTCATTGCATTTCTCACCGTATAACCAAAAACCTCTCTGCACAATCAAGAAAGAGAGAAACAAGCGAAACCGAACCAAAAATGGCGGTGGAGGAGCCACTGAAATCATCCCTACAATTGACCGAAGAATCACTCAACCCAAAGAATCAAGATGATGCGAACACTGGTGAGCCGGAGGAAGGAGAGATCGTGGACAATGACGAAAGCAAGAAATCGAGCGCTGTAGCTTACGAGCCGCATCCTCTTGAGCATCAATGGACGTTTTGGTTTGATAATCCATCTGCCAAATCCAAGAAAGCCACCTGGGGCAGCTCTATGCGTCCTGTCTACACTTTTGGCACTGTTGAGGAGTTTTGGAGGTGATGGATCTTTCTCGTTTTTTTGTTTTCTTGAGATGTGTGATTCCGTTGTTGTGTATTTGTGTAGTCGGTTTCGATTGGAATTGGATTTTTTTGGTTTCTGTGTTGTTGATTCGGTATATTGAGTTTGATACTTTGCGGATCTGATTTTTCATCGATTCGAGCAGAAATTTTAGCGGTTCTCTGCAATGTACTGAATTGAAGTGTGTCTGCTTTTGAGAAAAGGGAACTAGAAAGGATTGCTTCAATGGAGGACATGATTATTTGTATTAGTGGTTACAGTAGATGATTTGTTTACGAGAATATCTGAATTCATGTCTGTATTTGTTTAGCTTGCCTGTTTATGAGTATACATGGTATTATTGAATTTTCTTTGTAGTGGTTGATGCATGATGATCACTGCCAGTATTGAATGCATATTTTTGGAGAATTATTTGCATAATCTAGGAAATTTTGACTTAGAAACTGCTTAATAGCTGATACTGACATCCTTCCTTTTTGTGTTTTCTTTGGATTGGGTTAGTACTACTAGATGTGTACTATTAATATTATTGATGTATGAAAAATGCTTCCTAGAAGTAAAGATTTGTTCTTGTTGGCTGTTGTTTTTGTTGAATTCATGAGATCACATTTGTTTCATTGACAGCATGCTATAGCATGGCCATTATTTTTCGCTCTGTTGAATGGGACATGGTTTAATCCTCACTTAGAATTGCTGTATATAAGAGATGGATTAATCACCAGCAAACTTAGGAGATTGGATAACAAAAGTAAACGTCTTTACCAAAAGCTATGTATAACTACTGCTTTCAAACATCTGATGCAAAGTAGAAAGGATAGTTTATTTAGGAGGCTGCGGACTAGGAGCTGAAACTTGTATATTTTTTTTATATATTTCTGTTTATCCCTATTTGCATCCATATTGATGGTGAACTTAAAATTCATTAGGCGTAGGAATCACATCCAATCATGCATATTCTTTTGACATGGACAGCCTTTTTAAATATGCGATACAGATGTCTAATCGTTTTGGGTTGAAGATAGATTCATAAGTTTATTCCTAATCTTTCTCATTCCAATAACTTGTAACTACCTGATGTTCTTTCTATATTCTTAGTTCACTTGGTTTCTTAATTAATAAGATGTCACCGTGTTTATCCGTCTTACATTTTGTGTTCCTAACATGTCAATGCTTGAAACTTTCTCTGTATACAGTATATACAACAACATACCTCACCCAAGTAAGCTGGCTGTTGGAGCAGACTTCTATTGTTTCAAGTATAAAATAGAGCCAAAGTGGGAGGACCCAATTTGTGCTAACGGAGGGAGGTGGACTATAACCTTTTCTAAAGGAAAATCTGATACCTCTTGGCTGTACACTGTATGTTTCGGTACTTCTACAAACTACTATTCGATTCTGCCTGCTCTGTTATATGGCCTTCTAATTTTTTTTTGTGCATGTGTCATAGTTGCTGGCTATGATTGGAGAGCAGTTTGAGCATGGAGATGAAATCTGTGGAGCAGTTGTTAATGTCAGAGCTAGGCAGGAAAGGATTTCTATTTGGACCAAGAATGCTTCTAATGAAGCTGCACAGGTTACTGATTTAACTTATTTTTTGTGTTTTTCCGAATATTGTTCATAGATATTGATGTTGTAGCTCTCCATGTTTTTTTTCTGAAATTGATACAGCTGAGCATTGGAAAGCAATGGAAGGAGTTTCTTGATTGCAAGGATACTATTGGTTTCATATTCCATGTAAGATACAATGCTTGACCCTTCGGTTCATTCAGAAGATGCTAAGGCTTGTTGTCTTTGTATTGTTTCAGGATGATGCAAAAAAGCTCGACCGCAGTGCCAAGAACCGATACACAGTTTAAGTTGTACAGTTTCTACCAAAACCCATTACTTGATAGGCCAGATTCAGTGACCTAGAGCATTTACGTTTGGTTCATCTGAGGATGCAATCTTTTCTTCTTTTTTTTAGCATACCTTAGGATGTTCAATCATAACACTTTTCTCTTGCATTTTAGTTTTTCTCCAGATTGTAATTCTACATCACGTTACTCAGTGTTGAGGCATTTGGCAAATAATAAGTTTTAATTCTACATCAGATTATAATTCTACATCATACAAGATCTTATCTCTCTTCTCAATTCTCTTGAAGCTGCAGTCTATAATGTTACAAAAACGAAGTTCAACAAGTTACTACAACGTTTCAAACGGTTAAAACTGAAACATTTTAAGCACAAAGAACACCACCACACAATAACGAACAAACTTAATTAGGTACACTCTAGTCCAAGGCCATATCATAATTATTCTAGTATCCATATTGGTACATCAAACTTAACCATCGAAACCCACCATCCACTTCCTACAAAATTATCATCATTTACACGCCACACTCATCCCCATAACTGCTAAACCCTATAAACAGTACAAAAATACTACAAGATCCAACCTTTTTTTTTTTCTTTTTGGTATTTTTTCATATGTACAAATCTGCTTAGCATATCTCACCCTCCTCTCCATCCACATTTAGTACAACATCCTCATCCTCATCTTCAACATCATCTTTTATGAAGAGACCCAACCTCTCCAGTGGGCTTTCTAATTGTTCCGTCTCTTGCTTGGCCAATCCAGTCCCTCTTCTGCCGAAGCTGAAACTGTAAGACAAAGTACATCCACTAATTTTCTCAAGCTCTTTTACTATCTCCAGGTTCTGTACAATATCCGCGGTTTTTTCCATCTGTAACATGCGCCGAGACAAACATCATATCAAATTTGATGTAACTAAGAGAGGGACTAAACACAAGTGTGAGCAACTACAACCTTCTGCAAAGCAATTCTAGCAGCTTCCCTTTCTTTTTCCCTCTGCCTTTTCAACTTGAGCTCTTCCCTCTCCCGAGAGGCAGCTTCTGCTTCCCTTATTTGGGCTTCAATCCATGCCCTCTCTGGAAGAGGCATCACCTGTTCCAGGAGTGTCTTGTGTTGAGCTTTCAAAATGGTACCTGCAAAGCGGCGTTTTAACATGGCAGCACGAAGAGCTTTTGAAGGGGAAAGTTGTACATCCAGAATTGGCATCTTCCAATCTAAACAAAATAAAGAAAATTCATGTCAATGTAAAGCAGTACATGACTACTTCAGTTGATTTACAATAAAAACTAACCTTCACCACACGTTGCATCTGTAGCAGGGGTTGTAAGGCAAGAACTAGGGCACATATTTTCATCATCCACACCACTTACTGCCCCTGCAAATACATCCATGATCATCCAATCGTCAGGTCAATGATCATAAATAATTGGAGTTAGAACATTTGAAGAAAAAACAATCTAGGATTCTCTCACCATCAGAATCTGGATCTGACTTGCACATATGCGATGTCGACATGCTTTTTCCCTGAGAAGCCTACATTTGCATCAGTACAACAACACAACAAGTCCCATAATCATTCCAATGAATATTGTAATTATTCTGTCAGGGGAAGTCGATGAAATACCAGCTTTGAGGTATCAGTGCTGCATGAATGGTCTATTCCAGAGGAGCTCTCACATGTAACATCTAAACCAGCATGTAAAATATAAGGTAAGCAAGAAATGCAAATATTCAAAAGCACAGGAAATACACAACTAATTACCTGAGGTAGCATTGGCTGAATCACAGTGAAAGTTGCATTGACAAGCACTCCTCTGACATCTAACACATTTATCAGCAACCGCACTAGGCAATGCATTGATATTGGTAGGGCCACATGCTTGTCTTCCACCACTATCAATGCCTATAAGACACATTGCCAATTAGCTCCAATAAAGAGCCATAAAGCAGAAACTATATTCTGCCACATTATACCTTTTCCAAACGTATTCTCAGCCTGCTTATTGGTGCAGTTCTGAACCGGTTTAGAAAGCTTTACCTATGTGGTGACAAATAAGAAAAGCGATGAGTGATATTGGAGAAGATCCTACAAACATGTAGAACATCGGCTCAAGGATACTACCTTGCATATTTTTGGCTTTAATAACTGAAGAATGATAACAACATAACTAATTGAAATTCTGGAATGAAATAATTACTTCTGCATCTCTTACATTTAAAGAACTCCGAACTGCCTTATTCTCAGATGGTTTTGTTTTCTTGGATAAAACATTCTTCAAAAGTGGTGTACCCGGAAAGTCCTCACTTGTATAACTAGTCTCCTTTGGCTTCACAATTGAAAGGTTCCCATCATCAGATTTTGATGCTTCACGGTTCCATTTTTCCTTCAGGGATTTCCACTTTGTCTCAAAAACCCTACTCAATGTCACGGCCATTGTATGCACAACATTTGTTGGAGGATTATACAGCAATGCATTTGAGAAAGTAAGTCTGACATCAGCAGCAAAATCATCGGTTCCGGAATAAAGACACTTTTCCAGCTTAGATTTTATGGTCCCTAAATCCAGGGGATTTGATATAATAGAAAAATAGTCAGGAATATTAAGCGCCACTGGATCCACCGGCTTTCTGAAAGGCCATCCAGATGGATGCCCTATTAGTAGTTTTAAAAGAGAAAAACACTGTCGCATCACACCGCGATCCATCTTCTGCTTCTTCATGGGTTGAAGCTCTTCTATCGCTGATGGGCCACGCTTCTTGGAGACTTGCACTACTGGATTGCACTTTACATTCTGAGCATCACATGAATTCTCAGAAACACTGCAAGCTGATTTGCATGCCTTCGTTGCAGAAGCAGCTTCCAAAATTTTTGAGGAAAATTTGATCCTCAGCTTCTTGGCTACTACAGTCTGAGCAGCAATCATTCTGAGTATTTGCAAGAACACAAGGTGCACCACAAAGATTACCAAGTTCCAGAAACCATAGAAAACTAAGGCCTACTAAAGGCAGTGACACTACTCCATGCAGCGTCCTAATAGAAGAAGTTCAGCGGAGCTGAAACAAATATGCTGGACCTGTAACAAGTTTAAAACAAACAATCGCCACATATTTCAGAAAAAAAAGGCATAATATTAAACTCAAATAGAAACATAAAACTAAAGAAACAACCGTTTCGTGGGTCTAAAGTTCAAAGCCAATGATTTGGAAAGCATAGAGTCAGACATACTTGTTTAAGTGAAAAATCCCCAAAAGAGTGCGTCCGTGTGTTCTATAGATGGGTTGACGAGGGAACATGCAACTAAAAATATTACTAAATTTGGCTAAGAAGAAGAAGGTTGAATTGCACAAGCATCCAACGAAAATTCCCAAAGCAAGCAACGAGTGAGCAACTAAAAATCAGGCCAGAACTATCGTATGATTCCAGTACAGTAGCAGAACATTTTAAGCATCAATTTGCTCCCAACAGCAAATAGCAAGAATATGAAGCAGCATCAGGAAATAAATTTTGAAAAGTGAAAGATGAAAAAACCGAAGCCACCAAAGAAAGCCCAATCTTTGGCTACCCATCATTCTTTGTCTAAGTAATCCTATCAAAAGTCAGAGATATAACGATTCTCGCAATGTAAATAAAGCAAACGAAATCCGTTTCCGATATCACTAGCAAATACCCAACAGCCGTCTCGTGCAAAATTAACAATGAAAAACACCACACATACTCCGAGTAAACCAAGTAGCAAACATAAACAACTATAAAACCGCGAAAAAGCGCTTACAGATACATAACCGAAAACCGGAGAAAACGGGATCGGGATCTCAACAACGCAAAGAAAGAGCAAGAAAACAAAGATGCAAGTAGCAAAGATGGAATCGGCAAGAAGCAAGGAAACTGACAGAGAAAGATGGAGGAGATTCGAAGGGTTTAGAGTGGCAGTAATGCAAAATTAGGTGTACAAAATCTGTTCCCGATATCACCAACAAACACCCAAAAGTCGCCTCGTCAACAATCAACACCGAAAAACAACTCAACAAACATCACATACTCCAATTAACCAAGTAGAAAACACAAACAACCATAAAAACCGCGGAAAACACTTACAGATTCATAATCGAAGCCCGGAGAAAACTGGATCCGCCAATTCGAAAACCGCAAGAAAACAAGGATGCAAGAAGCAAAGATGGAATGGGCAAGAAGCAGAGCAATTGAAAGAGAAAGAGGGAGGAGAATCGAAGGGTTTAGAGTGGCAGTAAAGAGAGTGAAGTGGCGCTAGGGTTTTGGCTCTCTTATCTCTTTCACTGGCGCTCTATCCCCTTTCCCTCAACTCGCGTATTGACGCGAGCGTTTCTTTGTTTAATCCTTTTGGAACTTCCGTAATCGTTATTATTACCGCGTTTTCGGGAAATGGCGGTTTTGCCCCTGACATTGTCAGTTAGTCAAACAATATACTGCTTTTTTTTTTTCCCAAATTTAACCTCATAGTAGTGCTTTTCTAGTTAAATGGCGGTTTTACCCTGACAACGCCATAGTCGAACAATATACTACTACTGCTTTTTTCCCCCAAATTTGACTTCATACTTGCATAAATAAAAGTAGCTGATATATGGTTTTTTTGGTAATTATCTTATCAAATTTAATGATATTTTTGGTAAGGATATATTACCAAGGCCTACTAGGCCCCTTAAGAGAAGTCCAAATAGAGGCCCAAGACTGAAGTAAGAACCCTATAAATGATGCATTCTTCTTCGCTTAAAGGTATGTTCACTCTTGACACTTCTCCTATACTTCATTTCATATAGCTAAATACTGACTTAAACATCAGAAGAGTTTTAGAAACCCCCGATGTCTCCTCTCTTGCATGCAGATGACCCGAATATAAGGCCTATGGACAAATTCTTTACCAATTTTTTTGCCAAGATAATCTATTTGATTTGTTACTTGCATACTTAATTTTACTGTAATATTTTCAATTCTTAATTAAATAATGTGTAGTGCTAAATAGAGATAATTACAAGAAGGTTAAACATAAGTGATAATGAAAAAAATGAAGATAATTTTGCCTAAGGATATGATAGCTCCCATGTCTAAAATTCACCGGCATCTAGTTATCGGACTATTTTATATTATTCGAACATAATTTTCCAATTACATGTTCAATTTATGTTGTCAACTGAGTTAACTTTATGCTTGAGGGAAATAATGTACCAATTGATAAAAAAACAGCATTCCAACAATTGTGCTATAATTGCAGTTTCTGCAAAAAAATATCAATTTACAGAACATCTGTAGTAGCATATTACTCTTCTTTTACTCTTCTTTTTCATCCTTTTTTTCCTCAAAATTACAGTGCGAAACTCTCGTTTGAATCCATTGATGATCTTATAAAACTATGATCAGCAACAAAGACTCCGATTTTCCAACCAAAGAGTTACATTTTTCTTGCATTAGTACAATATACAACTCAATAAAAGTAAGGGTGAGTTGCAAAAATATTCCACTTTAATTTTTTATTGCAAAAAAATGTCCACTAAAACAAACTAATAGCATAAAATGTTCAAACAACTAAACTAATACCACCAAGCACCCTAAAAGAAAAATATTTGCATTGTATACGCTGTAGTTACATATGCATTACATACATTGTACATGCATTACATTTTCATTACATACATTGTACATGCATTACATTTTCATTACATTTGCATTACATATAATTCTGAGCTGGTTGAGAACTCATCTGATTATACATTAATTGCAATACATGTCCAATACATATCCATTACATGTAACTTACAAAACTCTGAAAATAATTTAATACAAAAAACAATTAATATCTCATACGCATCCCTTACATACGAGTTACATAACCATTACATATTCAATACATGTACATTACATAGCCCTTACATACTGAATAAGCATTTTATCAAACATCTTGTATGCGGGGTATCATTTCACATTCAATAATTTGTTCATCTTCAGCATTTTGCCTCTAAAAATTCCCAAAGTTCATCAAATCAAATGAAATCAAGAGAAGAATTCAAACAAATCTCAAGAACGGAACAAATCAAAATCAAAATTGAAGAGAAGAACAATTCGAAATCAAGTAGACAATCGGATTGAGTAAATCGGCCTCATCACCTTGAAGAGATTTGATTTGATTAGATTGCAAAAGTCCTTGTAAAATGATA
>CAOJBJ010182286.1:0-13362 GCA_948291685.1 Euphorbia celastroides
GTAGATTTGAGGTTAAAAGTAGCTTAGACTATGAATTAATTTGAGTGTTTGTAAACTCAAGTGTATATCAACGTTAAGAAAAGTTTTGATCTGATTTCAGTTTCATTTGCTCTTTATTTATAAGGTTACCACTGCTTCATAGGCTGCAAAATCTTGGAGTTGGATACAATCTCTACTTCAATTATATAATAGTTAACTTGGGAAGGATAAAACAACATAACTTCTATAAAATATAATATTCCCAAAATAATAAAATTCCATCATAAAAGTATTTTCAGCTGAATATTTAATTTGCATTCATTAAATTGATTATCAATCATCACCCAAACTTCATGAGTGTCTACTTTGTGCATTGTTTCGTTGAATTATAAGGCAATTTTATCTTTCAAGTGAATTTTGAATTTTTTTAATTTCAGGTAGAGTTGGAAAGCACATTTACATTACTAGACTCAAGTTTTAAAAAAAAGTTTAATTTTTGAATGCAAATAACTTCACTAATTTTATACAAAATATTGGCTCAAAATTTATTCTAATAAATGCAAAAATAAATAATTACTATTTAATTAAAAACTAAAGTATCTATAAGAAGCACTTATAAAAAAAACATTTTGATTATTCAGAGCCATTGACTTTCCGGATTAACCATCACCAAATCCGACAAAATTGGTAAAAGAGCCACTGATAATTGACTTTCCGGATTAATTTGCATAATTGTATTCTCCCCCGCTCCCTGCACAGTTTGCCGCCCCTAGGCCACCTTCGTCTGCAACTACTGCTCCAACAATCGCCCCCTGTTCTTCTCGATCTATCCATTGAACTTCTCGGGTTTCTTCCCTTTTTATCAATCTTTGGGATATTTAAAGATTTCCCTGCTGATTCAGGTACTTAATTCCCTTTTTTCTCCTCGAATGCTCTAGGCTTTACTTCCAATTTCGCCTCAATTGCTGCATATTTCCCGATTCATTACATCTTTTAGTTGTAGTATTGCTATACGTGATTCAGTTTGCCATATTCTTATATTAATTATTGTAGGTCTTCCCCGTAAGATGAAGCTTTCTTTCTCAATTCCTGCAAAATCAGCTCCCAAATCCACGCTGAAACCCAAAGCCTCTTCTGAAGTCGACACTTCAGGCGAAAATAACGGCGCTACAAAACAATTCGTCACTGAATTTGATCCTTCAAAAACCCTAACAAGTTCAAATCGGACTGCCATAATCCCACCCATACAGAACGAGTGGCGCCCTCACAAGCGTATGAAGA
Source organism: Euphorbia celastroides (assembly GCA_948291685.1). NCBI lineage: Eukaryota > Viridiplantae > Streptophyta > Magnoliopsida > Malpighiales > Euphorbiaceae > Euphorbia > Euphorbia celastroides. The sequence goes on from CAOJBJ010182286.1 coordinate 1,261, forward strand.
ACATTGACCTCCTTCCCACTCTTCAGTCTGATGGTGAAGGCCTCTGTTTTGAGGTAGCCACTGGCGCAGATGATGGTGATGATAAGTCTATGTCTTATGGTCTTAATCTTCGGGAGCAGAGTAACGCCGATGGGGATACTGGTGGGGCAGAACCAAAAGGTCAACAGAAGCATGAGAATACTGAAAATATGTTGTTGGAGAAATTGAAATATGATCTCGAGCGGCTTCCTGAAGATCGGGGATTCGATGAATTTAAGGATTTTCCCGTAGAAGGGTTTGGTGCAGCTTTGCTGGCCTGTTATGGTTGGTATGAAGGAAGAGGGATTGGAAAAAATGCCAAGGAAGATGTCAAAGTGAAGGAATACCATAAGAGGACGGACAAGGAAGGTCTGGGATTTGTTGCTTCTGCTTCTAATGGTTGCAGTAAATCTGTAAAGGATAGGGACAGGAGAAAAGAAAACAAAAGAGAAAGAGATGTGGGTAGTCATGGAGATGGATTTTTTGTTGGTAAAGAGGTGAGAGTCATTGAAGGCGGAAGAGATATTTTAGGCTCAAAGGGTAAAATTTTTGAGAGATTGGATGCTGATAGTATTGTCGTGAGGCTTGCAGAAACTAAAGAAGAGGTCAAACTGCGGATTGCTGATATTGCTGATCTGGGATCCAAGGAAGAAGAGAAATGCTTGAGGAAGTTGAAGGCTTTACAGATAGAAACCAAACAGTCAAAGGGTAGAGACATTGAAAAGCGAATTTCTGTATCAATTGCAGCTAGCAGAGATAGTTCAAGTAGAGATAATGGTCGAGGGAAAGATGACAGACAGCGGTGGCTCAAGAACCACATACGGGTCAGGATAATAAGTAAGGATCTAAAAAGGGGTAGATTTTATTTGAAGAAGGGAGAGGTGGTGGATGTCGTTGGTCCATATATGTGCGATATATCTATGGATGATACGAAGGAGTTAGTACAAGGAGTGGACCAGGATCTTCTTGAGACTGTATTACCACGACGAGGGGGTCCTGTTCTTGTTCTTTATGGGAAAAATAAGGGTGTTTATGGGAATTTGGTTCAGAAGGATTTGGATCAAGAAATTGGAGTTGTACAAGATTCAGATACTCACCAGTTGCTTAATGTCAAACTCGAACAAGTTGCGGAGTATGTTGGGGATCCCAGCGACCTTGGATATTGATGCTCGTGGTTCGTGCTATCAACAGGGACTTCAGGGATATTTCTCCCATGAATTTTCTTTCTCTAATCCCCTTTTGTGGAGTTTTATCTGGTATTTGATTGTGTAACTTTTGCGCTGCTGAATTCAAGACCTTTAGTCTGCTTTGGTTGGAATTAGTTCTTTGTATTTGTTTCATAATGTGATATTTGGAATTAATCTACTGAGCCTAATTATATGTTTGCTTTCTGACCTGAAGAACTTGCTCACTGTTTAGGGGCAACAGCCATGTTTAATTGCGAGCAGTCAGTAACATTAATTTTGAGCAGTCATTTCTTTCTGCTGTTGACTGCACCTAGTCTGTAAATTGAGTTGCACTTGATAATTTTAAAGATAATTGCATCCATAAATTTTGCTCGACTAGAGGACGATACCCTTCTTTGACAATTTATCTGAGTGCTTGCAAGTGGTTAAAATAAATATGACATTTTGATCATTAATTCCAAACAACTAGTTGCTACTACTTGTATTCTATTCATATACACTGGTTGGATGCTGATATGAGGGAAAAAGAATGAGCCGGGAGAATTACAAGAAGAAATAATTTTTCTCTTTGTAAATTTTTTAGTGATTTTATTGCAGCTTTAGAATGATTTTAGAATCATTATCCATCCATATCAACAATAGTTCTATTCTGTTTTGGTAATTTGTCCTTATAGGGACAGCTGCAATTACCGTTATTTTTTCCTATACATACGAGTCTTGTGTACTGAGAATATAATCAATCAATGATATATAATTTTATGCCCATCTCTAATTTTGTTGGAGATGTTGCTAGTTATGTTTTATTCCAAGTTTTCTTGGTGGGTTCCATCTGATTTGATGTCTTGCATTGCATTTTCAGATAAATCATGGACCTGCTGCATACCGAAACACAATGCTTCTTCAGTTAATTTTTGGCATGATCCTATTGAAGGTTTCGCGTTCTGTGCCGTGATGTTAATACTAGAGTACAATTCACATGCTGAAGAAGCATTTGGAGATTTAATTCAAACTCATGTACACTTGTCTGTTGCATAGATGTTAACAGATACAGTATTCTGAATCCCGGTTGTCTTCTCTTCAATATGCAATGCCTTGTCGCTGGTGTGAAAGGCATGCTTTATGTGGAGGTGGAGGCATCTTTAAAGATTGTTCCCATTTGCAAAGTTTGTAATCGTGTAACTTTCTTCTGCCGTCAATCTTCAAATGATATTTACTTGCAGAGGCTTTCCCAAATGCTACTTATAGAGGTTCTCTAATTGGGAAATCGATTTGTTTTCAGCTATTGGATCGGTGTGATATAGGGGTTAGTAACATAATTTGTTCGGACATATAGGAAATGAAGATTAGCTTTGATAAATCCTGTCAGTTCTGCTATTGTTCCCCCCTTATAGAAGAGGCATGGAAATCTATTACCATGCTAACTTTATTGGAAGCTTTTAAGTTTTCAAGTTTATTTATAAGAAGATCGAAGATCGAGGTTCCGAGATGGTGCATATAAGCCATAACCAAAAAGATAAAACTTTAGCAAGAGCCATTGAAATGAAGTTTCTCATTGTGGAAAATGAAAATGTAGCATTAAAATGAAAAACAGGGGGCAAAATTGCATCTAAATAATGAAATTACTACAAGCAGATGGATGTCTATGCCTTCTGAACAGAGAAGCCGAGAATGAAATCCTTGATTTCTTGACTGGCTCGATCGAGAGCGGTTCGCCCATCAGCGTCTTTGACAGTGTAATCAGCACCGGCTCTTAACAACTCTTCAATCTTAGGCTTGTCTCCTTCAGTAGCAGCCAACAGCAGCAATATGTCAACTGGATGAATTTGATGACTCAGAAGAGCCTCCATCTTATCATATGATCCTTCCACTGCCAGCATTCCCATGTAGTTGAAGTACTGCATTTTTTTACCATAATTTCTCAGCATTTTCGCATTCAAGCCATACACAAATCTATTCTGGCAATGCCTTTAAACATGGTTTCATTGATCACTTTGTTCCAAAACAAAAAATGCTGAGGCAAACTAACCGAGGAGTCGAAATGAACTCTTTACCACATATCATCAATTCTATAATCAAACACATACATGCATAGGCTATAATACACCTCACAAAAACGCATTGAATGTCAAAATGTATTGTGAATATTAAGAAACAAGCACAAAACACAGGGAACCTGCGACTTGAACATCAAGTCAGTAGAGTAAAGCTACGTTCAAGCTTTATCGTAGTTCAAGAATGTGGATTATTCCTAACAAGTTTTAGTTAAGGCCACTAATCAATACGAGTAAGCCACTAATCAATGATCTTGGACAAGAAGCTCAAGAGCATGTCTACAGCTAACCAGCACTAAGTTTTCTTCGGGGGATTGAAAAAAGAAAGTGAATCAACCAAATTAATTGAATTAAATCTAAACCATTTATCTGAAAAGGGGTGATAAAACATAAGAATTTGAGAGATAAAACCAAAAAGAAGAGAGAAGAACCTGCTCAACATCATCTCGGTCAAAATCATCACGGGATTGGGTGCCATAGATGCCAGCACCTTCAGCATCAACGCCATTGCTCCCAAATTTGAACCAGCACTTTACTTTTGACCCATTTGAGGGCCCGATGATTCTGCAGGGTCTTGCCTTAGAAGGGACACCCAGAAACTGGGAACTTAATCTGGGCGATGAAGATGGGATCTTAAGGGGTATGGAAGTGAAGGGCAGATGACAAGTAGAAGAGAGTAATGAAGCCATTGTTGCGTTTATGTTGGAACTGGCATGGAAGTCGATCAACTTATCACTTTGTTTCCTATCCACTCGTCCACTGCCTTCTTCTATGGGCAAAGGTACTCTGCTTCGCACCTACATACAAGTCAAATACATTTACTCCATTTCCCAACTTTTCTACATTTTTATCAAGTTGATGGTAATAAAAGAAACAAATGAATGCCGAGGAATGTAGTAAATTATTTAAACCAATTAAGAATGGATAAATTTATATTTTTTAAAATAATTATTAAATTTTTTAAAATAAACATTAAATGTGATTTCTTTTATTTAATAAAAACTCAATAAATCTAAGTCAATGATTTTCAAATGAAGGGTTGGTATGTTTCAAACTTCACTCTCCAATTCAAAATGAACTACAGAGGATCCAAATCCTTTGAATGGGTGGAGTGTCGAATTCAGGATCTCCAACTTTCACATCGTATAGTGTATCAATTGAGTTACACCCAAATGAAGTTGGGTAAAAATATATTTAGCACGTAAGTTATAAAACTTGACATAGTCAAGGTTATTTTTAAGGTGAGGTGATGACAGGAGACTTTTTTTTTTTAATGATTAATAAATCTTTGAGAAGATTAGATTTTGAACCAAAGACCTTCCATCAATACTAGATGTATTACTTGACCAAAGACCAATTGATACGACTGGAGACTTATATTTAGTGTTCATTAAGTTATTTTACTTCACTAGAGTTTAAGTTAATTACATACTTCCTTTATGAAAGAAGTATTCAAATTGAAATACTTTTAATTTAATGTGATTAGTTAATTATTGACGTGTATTGATTTTGTCCGAATTATTTTTTTTAACTGAAGAATATAGTCTATAAAATCGAATCAGAGATAATTACAACCTTAATTTAAGGTGGACAAGTCCCCCTACATGTCGAAGAATGCGTTGTACTAGATACAACACGATTCGCAGACTGGAAATACAAACTATCTAAAAAAACAAAACAATAAACCGATGATAAAACATCGGACAAACCACGATAACACAAACAAACTAAACTTGCTACTACAGCAAGACAAACATGTCAATGGACAAGACTTAAAAAAAACTGCAACCTAACTTTTCATAATCTCCAACTAACGGTTTTGAAGACGTCAATCATCAAGTGCTTCTTGCTCCATAACCTCAATCAGTATTGCAGATCTAAAACTCTTTTGCTGAATGAAGAGGGATCTGGAGTGCCAAGTGTGAAAGAAATCCAAGTATCTTGTCTAAAGACTGATGACGTCCAACCCAACTGTAAATCAATATTGAGTTTTGTAGCAAAACAGATTTGTGATTGAAGGCGACAATTGTATAGACGACGATAAGAAAAGTATATGCAGATTATTATCAACAAAACACTGAAAATAAAAACGTAAGACACGAAAAACAAAGATTGGGAGGGAAAAAACAAATTCACAAACGAAGAACAAACTCTTGAGAGGAGAAGGAGCTCTTGACGATTTTGTCCGAATTATTAAGTAATAAAAATTATTAATTATTCAACCTTCATATAAATTGTGTTATTTGACTATTACACTGTTATGAAATACTTATAATGTGAACTTTGATGATTTTATCTAAATTATTAAATAATAAAAATTACTAATTATTCAACCCTTATGTACATTGTGTTATTTAACTATTATCCTGTTATGAAATATTTATAATGAGAAATTTGATGATTTCGTCCGAATTATTAAATAATAAAAGTTACTAATTATTCAACTCTCATATAAATTGTGTTATTTGACTATTATCTTGTTATGAAATATTTTATAATGTGAAATTTGATGATTTTATTTGATCTCTTATCACATATTGTGATAAAAGTACAAAATCATATTTTTTTTAACTTTTACTCTTCACTAGAGCTCCGACTTTTATCTCACCCATACGCTCCGAAAAAGTTAAAATCGGGCTTGAACATAGGTTGTTAGTTTTCGCATAGCTAATTCAATGGCATATGATAGTTTTAACTATATTTGGCTATACAAAAATATATTCAACCAATCATAAAACAATCAAAGAAAACATACTCATCTATTTTACTAACAATATATTTTCTACCTTTATATCGTACCTTGTCCGCGTCGGCATATCAAAAGTACTTGGTTTACTTGTTCTTTTATTAAACATAAATTATCTTAATTTTATGTCAAGTTTTAAATTCATTTTAATCATCTTTTAAAGTTTACGTGCCAACAAAGATTTTTAGTCAAGTTATTACAGTTGTAGTTTCGACTTTCTCATAGTTGCATTCCTGTTATGTTAGATCTTGAGCTTGAGAGCCCATGAATAAAACTGCATAGTTCATAAAACTCGTGAAAATATGAATTACATTTTTTTTATAAATTATTTTCTTTGATCTTGAGAATTATGGAGACTACATAATATTTTTAGAAGTGCCTTGCATTGATCTGGAGAATATTGGAGACGTTGCATTGACTTTCTTTTGAAACGAAAACATTTAATACACTGTCTTAAGTTTCTTAACAAAAACATTGTATTACATACTATAATAAATGGCAAGCATTCCGAAAATCCATCAAAAGAAATACTTAAATTATTTGTAAGTATTAGTTACAAAATATTCTCATCCTTGCTTAATTGCAAACAAAACAACCGAAATACATCGACCATAAATCACACATATATAACTACAATTTATAATGATCATACATGTTTTATTTTGACTAAGGAGAGCGCATCGGCGCTTGCATGAAGTTTTAATTCTCAGAGATGTCGTTGGCGGGGAAGATGGAGGTGGAACCAAATTTGGGTTCGAAGCTGCACAGGCGGTTCCTGAACAAACCAATTTGCATTGATTATCACAACTTTGAGGAGTTGAAGCCTTAAAACCCAAGCATTTACTATTGCATTGTTGGTAACAAGGACTATTGTCTAGTGCCTTAGTTTTGTTACTTCCCTATATCCAACTCCAATCGATTGCTTCTCCCTTTTGACTTGATGCCATTATTATGAACAAAATTATGTGCATAGCAATGAAGACTTTGCTCATCTTCATTTTGTGCACTTTTTTGTCAAAATAATTGATATGGCATACAAGAGAAAAAAAAGGAGAGGATGAGAAAATGGGGTCGATATCTTTTATGAATGATGGAGAAATTTTTATGCTTATATAGTGTTCATGTGTAACTAATTCAGTCAAATATAGTATTTGAGTTTACTAATTATTTATGTTATTTGTTGATGGATAGTGGAGATGAATTTATGACCCAACCAATTTATTTATTGTAGTTCTTATAATTAGGAATTGAAGAAATTGATCATTATTTAGTTAATAGTTATTATTATCCATATATGATTTGAGAATCCTAAAAATATAGTTTAACTTAGATTACAAAATCTCCTTTTGACTGTAATAAGTAATCTCCGTCGTTAAGTTGCTATATATGTAATATAAAGATCTTAATATTATGATTGGTTTGTTAATAAATTCAACAAAAATTGATGAACTGTCAAAATTTCGGACCATAATACTCCTTAACATAGCATTAATTTAGATTATTTTGTCAATAAACATCATTAATTTAGGGGTAAATTACACTATCATACAAGTTAAATAAAATAATTACATAAATGACAACTACCAAAATTATTCTCATATATATTGACATCTTTTAATTTTATTTACATTCAATACCCCTATATAAAACCCCAAATCTAATTAAAGGATTCCAATTGCTTCCCTTTTCTGTAACGTCTTCGACCTCAAAATCCAACTTCTCTATAACCGATCTCGACCTCCTAGTTGTAGGTCCGCCTCCTCATCCTCTTTCTTTCATCACCATCATTGCTGTCTCTTCTTGTCTTTCACTCTTGCCGGAGCCGCTATCTACTCCTGTTTCTCTTTTCTTAAGCCTTTGCTCTTTGCTTCTCTTCCTCTCCTCTGTGTCACTATAATTTTCAATTGTTTTTTTACACCGGAGCAAAGATGGAGACGAGGTTGAGGATCGATTCCGGCGATGCGATTTGTACCGATTTGTCGTATCTTCAATTTCCGCCTCTCTTGCACTGATTTGTCGAATCTTACAACTGCTTCATTGAGGGAGGATGGCGGTCAACCTAGCCGACGAATTTCGCTGGACTTGTTCGCCGATGAAACCGATGAGGCATGCTTTGACCATTGATTAGATCTTATTTTGTTTAGCTTATGCTTGGGCAGGCAATATTAGGCATATGCTTCTTGTCAGATGTAGCTTAATTACGATATTTTTTATTTGATTCTTTTTTATAGAGTAGTGTTTTAGCGCTGAGTAATGCTTTAGAAGGTTGAAAGCTTGATTCAAGTGTAAACATGAGATTAGATTTATTTCCATTGATTTCTTTCTCATGTAACAGATTGTAGGTAAAGGAATTCAAGATTTTGATTAATAATGAAACCTGGGCTACTAGCTACGCATTACAACAATTTTGATTCGGTTATTCGGTGTCATTGGCCATTGTTGATCAGCTTGAGAATTAGAGATGAAGAGGATGAAGTTAAAGGATGCACACAAGGTGTTTGATAAAATGATTTTCAGAATGTCAGGCATACGTATTGCATATGTGTTGCATATGTGTGACATATGTATTGTTATGCAAAAACTGTAGTATATGTTCAGAATTTGGTGTGAAATATGTATTACATATGTATTGTATATGTATTACATATGTATTGTATATGTATTGAGTTTATAAAGTTGTTTTTCTTATCAAATCAGTTTAGGAATTTAATGTAAGAAATATGTATTGTATATGGAATTCATATGTATGGTGTATGTAATGAATTTTGTAAACTTAATCTTGTTATAAATTTAGTTCAAAATTTTATGTGTGACATATGTATTATATATGTATGCTATCTGTATGGATTTGTAAAGTTACTTTTCTTTCTAAACCAGTTCAAAAAAATTTATGTAAGGGATATGGATTTTATATGTAAATGTGTGATATATGTGTGACAAATGTATTATATTTGCATGTTACAGCGAAAAAAATAATAGTTTTTTCTTGTGAGTGTAATGTATAACATATGTGTTACAAATTTGTGTGGACAGGGTATTGGATGTAATTATTTTGCTTTTTTGGATACTTGGTGGTGTTATTTTAACTTGTTTTATTTTTGTAAATATTTTGTTTGGCTAGTCATTTTGCATTTTTTAACAAACTTTTTTTGTCATACCATGTAAATTGCCCTTAATTTAACTAGCATATATCCTTTAAATTTTTTTTATCAACTTAATATAAAATATTTCAAAATGAGTAAGTACTTCTATAAAATTGAGTTCTTTAAACAAAATTATAATGAATAGAATTAAATAATATTAATAACAATAAATTAAAGTTTAAAATTAGAATTAGAAGACAATTTACAAAGTAGAAAAAAGAAGGCAAAGTACACTACATAATTTAAAAAATCTTTGAAGAGACCGAGTGTATCAACTGAGTTACGTATTTTTGGTTTAATGTACAAAATATAAAAGAAATGAAAAATAAAAAAATATAAAATTGAACAATTATTTTGACGTGAAATAACAATATATGAAGAAACATGAACAATTATTTCTTAAAATACATAATCATTGTTTTAAATTTCCAAGCTTATTAAAGCACTGCTATTTATGTTGGAAAATATTCTAATATAATATACAATAATAACAAAAATTAAAATAAGGAAAAGATAAGTTTTGGAATATTGATAAATTGGTCTTCGATTTCAGTTCTTCACTCTCAAAAGTGGAGGTGCTAACTTTTTGAAATGTACATCAAATAAAGTATTTTGGTTCCGACCTTCAACAAATATAAATAAAATAGTCAATATGATATAATATAGAAATTATTATATAACACTATAGAAAAAGTAAATAAATTAAGGAAACGAAAACAATGATAAGCTGAGTTATGCGGAAACTTGATAGTTCCTCTCAGAATTAAACAACTTATTCAAATCTTATAGCGAGCACCCAACAATAGTAACAAAAATACAATATATTCAAAAAGTTTAACACAAATAGGGGTAAGAGATTATAAGAGCAAAACAATTTGTTTTTCTACCATTCTCTACACTGCCACCATTATATAGGCAATAGAAAAATCCATCTGTCAAAATTAAGAAACATATTGTCAATATAATATATGTTTGTAAACTAATTACCGTTACAAAATTAAAACCAATAAAAACTATTGATAGAAGCAGTTGGAAGAAACGGCAGACTGTTATAAATTTGATGTAAAACGCACCAAACTACACTAAATGTCAAAACGTAAAAATTAAGGCAATTGATAGGCAATTGAGAAGTTGCCTTAATTCTTAATTTTCTGTATAAAAAGTTAAGTCAATTGAGAAGGAAAAGAACAGGAAATATTGACCGGTTTTAATTAGTTAGTAAGGAAAACACTGAATCAACCAAAATACCGTTAATGTTAATAAGCATTTGCAATATAATATGGAAAAGCAATTTAAAATCCCGTTATCATTTTTTTCTTTTTAAATTAAAATAAAAAAGCAATGAAGCATCAAATTATGCCGATTCAAGTCCATCACTTAAAAGCGAAATATGATTGCATTATTGTGCTCTCGGGTGTGCAAACTTACTCTTTCCCATTTCCGTTATCACTTAATAATTAATACAACATAACATTTTGTCAATTAGCAATTAAAAATTTTAAAACTTTCACTCTTTTCCTTTTAATAATATATAGATTTGTACATAACTTTTGAAGATTAAACAATTAAACCATTACACTTTTAGCTGAAAATTTTTGTCAAACATTTTATTAATGATTGAAATTGTTGTAAACAAGATGAACCAACAAGAATATAAAGTAATACAAGAGTAGAGAGTAATAAAGACAGAGAGAAAGATAGTGATATCTTATTCATATTAGCACTATCAAAGAGTATAACAAAGCCACATTTATAGGCAAAGTACATGAACTTGAAAAGACACAAGTTACATAATATTAATATGAGAATAATGGACATTAATACTACTAAATATATACGTTACAAAATATATATTTACAACACTTCCCCTTTGATGTCCATTTTTGTAAATGAGACACTGCCTCGTTAAAAAACTTTACCAAGGAAAACTCAGTCGGACAAAACCTTTGACTAAGGGAAAAAGGGTGCAGTGTTTACTTCCTCTATTCGCAATAATATTACTATGAAATATGAATATGTCTCGTTAAAATCTTGCTAAGAAAAACCCAATGGGAACAAAAACTTAGCGAAGGAAAAAGAGTACACTATTAATATACGATTATACTTCCCCTCAAAAACACATTGGGTCAACATATATTCTTCAAACTCAAGACATATTTTGTTCTCCAAAAATTTCATTTCCGATTCTTTTCCCAAACAATATACACCAGTAAATATCTCTTCTAGAGACATGAACTAATAATATTCATCTTCTAAATGAAAATTCATTTGTGACAAAATACTTACACTTATTAGTATTTCATATTTGTTGGGATTTCTTTATGTCATATACAAATCTTTCAACTTTGAAAGAGTATATTTGTCAAGTCTTTTAATTGTATGCTTCACACATTTAAAATCCTTCGGGGATATAAACATATATATCCTTTGTAGATATATTCAATGTATATTCTTCCGGAATATACAAATTAAAGTTATCAAAATAAAAAAAAAACATAATTGAAAATTAAAATTTAGATGATAGAGTAGAGAATGCGTACCTTTGATAGTATCAAAAATAAGATTCTAAGAAGCTGAAAAATAAATATCAACACATACAACAATATATTTATAAATATCACTTGTTAACAATTATGATATAAATTATTTTAATTTCAATCATTTCTTAGTGTTGGCACTTCAGGTACTCACACTTCAAGTGCTATATATATCTTCAGTGATTTCATTTCATTGTCGATAAATTTTGAGAATTTCGATCTCATAAACCAGCTGGTTATCCACGCTTCAGGCGTATCACGTAGCGCTATTATTAATTTACTATATGTGACCTCCAATTTGATGATGAAGCATTCTACAAAATTGTATTTTCCAAAATTATATTTTTACTTTCTTCCCCTAATTTTGGGAAAATGCTTTCATCAAAACGTATAACTGCAAAATCTTGCAGTGAACATACA
>CAOJBJ010183877.1:0-14126 GCA_948291685.1 Euphorbia celastroides
AATTTTAAAAGTATACCGAAATTAAAAAAGCATTAAAAATCAGTTAATGACAATTACTATAATGAAACTAAAAATCAGTATACCAAATCATAAATAAAAGTTAGAACTAATGGTATACCAATTTCGATCAAACATAAAAAAGTATACTGCAAGTAAAAAAGGTATACCAAAAAGTAAAAAAAAAGTATACCAAAAAAGTAAAAAAGTATACCAATTTTGTATAGCGATTTTCATTTTGGTGTACTCAAGAGAAATTTTTGAAAAAAATATCAATATGGATCTTATTTTAAAGATAAAAATATAACGAACAAATTATTCTAAAGGATCGTGTCGAAAAAATTAACGGTTTGAGAGATATGATCGTTTGAAATTTTCTTATCCCATTCTATGATTAAAAAAAACATAATTGCAATTTATTTTCACCTTATCTATAACTTAAATCTGCTACTACCTTTATAAAAAAACAAAAAGAAAATCTGCTACTACCGACTTATAATTTATAAATTGTCACAAACTTTACGTGTTTATTTATCAAGAAAAAAAAGTAAATTACAAAAATATGTCTTGTGTTTTAACTCATTAATAAAAAGGGGTCTGTGTTATTATTTTTTTCAAAAAAAGAGTCTGCGTTTTACACTATTAACAATTAAGAGATTTTCATTCAATTTACTATTCATTTCTGTTATTTGTTAAGGGTATTTTTGGGTTTTAATAACTTTAAATTGAGTTTAGTCTATAAGCATGAGATTAGGTTATATTGTATTAAGGTTAATATGTGACATTTCCAAAAATGCTCTTGACAAATTAACAGAAATGAACAGTTTATAGACGAAAATCCTTTAATTATTAATGGTGTAAAACACAGACCCGAAAAAATTAATAACACTGTGTGCGTTGTTGGCATTTGGGGAGAAGGTGGCATTTGATCGGATTTGTTCGCAGTTTGACAGACAATGCTTTGTTGGGAATGTCAGGGAAAAATCTGAGAAGTCCACAACAGATGATGCTATTCTAAATGAAGTCGTTTCCAAATTGTTTGGGACAAGTGATTGCAATATGCGCAAGAAAGTCATCCTTGTGCTTGACAATATGAGCGATTTGGACCAAATAAATCTCGTTATGCGTTACAGAGATGATGTCAGTTGTGGGAGTAGGATCATTGTCACAAGCAGAGATAGTCATCTTCTAAAAAATTTGGGTGCTAAGATATATGCAGTCGAGAAACTAAACGACCGTGAAGCTCTTCAACTTGAATGCCTTCAAAAAGAAGGTTCCTCAAGAAGGGTATTTAGAGCTTTCGAAGAGGGCAGTCGAATATGCTCAAGGCCTTGCATTAGCTGTTAAAGTTCTCGGTTCCAATTTATTCGAAAGGTGTGCAGAAGAATGGGAAGATGAATTCGAAAAACTGAATGTCATATCCGAAATCTAATGTTATATTGAGAATAAGTTATGAGGGATTGTGTGAAGTGGAAAGGGAAATATTTCTGGATATTGCATGTTGCTTTAAGGGAAGACAAAGAGATGAAGTTGAAAGCTTGTTAGATATTGCAGGGTCAAAAATAGGAATAAGTCGTCTTGCTGAAAAGGCTCTTATATCTATGCGCTTTAATTGTATAGAAGATTCAACAAATGGGCAAAGACATTGATAAAGCCAGATTATGTATACCCCAAGGCCTGGAATATCAGCTGAGGTATCTCCATTGGGATCAATACCCTTTTAAATCACTGCCAGCAATTAGTTTTTGTGCAGAGAAACCTTTAGCATTAATGGTGCGTGACAGCCAGCTTGAAGAACTGTGGAATGGAGTTCACGTACCTAATTACACTCCTAGATGCAATTTCAGGTAATCCCTTTTTCTTATTTCAGTACTGACTCAAGGCTGTGTTCTTTTCAACTTATTTTCTAATCACTTTAGTGCATATTCAGTACGTTTCAGTTCAATACTTATTTTATAAGTTTGTCCATTTTGGCTCTGTGCCAAATTCGTTTTCCGAGCAAAAAATTTGTGAAGGGTTGTAAGCACACAGCAAAGATCCAATTCCAATCTTCTGCACATATACTTATTTGGTCTTTTACAAAATACTATTCCGATGATGGAGTTAGCAAGTGTGGTGTACTTCCATCCTTTGACCACGAGACCGTTGAATAATTTTATAAAGGATGGAACCGAGCTACTTATTCGTGTTTAACCAAACTTTTTTCTGTCTTTTACTTGACTGCAGGTTCTTTTTTCTATCTATTATTCACCTAGGGCAAGTCACTCCATAACGTGCATTTGTTATCGAATTAAATTTACTATTAAATTAATTTGAGAGATACGTTACTTCTAGAGGAGTGAACATATAGAGGGGGGATTTCAGTTTTGGGAAATTAAGGATTTGATTTTACCGTTGAGGTTGATAATAAAGTTTTTTGTTTTACAAATTAAAATTAAAGATGGAACGCGTTTGATTAGATAACGCAGGCCACGTCAGATGCCAAAAGTGTATGACGGGTAATCGGGACGTTTTAGTGAGAGGTAATAGGAGTGTTTCAGAATTGAGTCAAACTAAATGTGTTAAAGAACTAGTTTTTATAAGTCATTTGGATCTTATCAAGTCAAACTTAAACTATTAGGCTCATTCACGACTCTGAAATCTATGCTTCAAGCCAATATTTATTTATTATTAATGTATATTAACTTATGCTTATTAGTTGTCTTCTACCCATCTCTTCTTTAAAAAGAGTTTTGTTTGTAAGTTTCTTTATAAAGGAATGAGAAAGAGTTTTTCAAGGTTTTTTCTCTCTCTCACCCTTTGCTTTTTTGCCCTTTTATTTTATCAAAATAATATGCATTCACTTTTTTGTCGCCTTCTCCGCGTTCATCTTCTTCAATCATGAGATCATTGCTACAAATTTCAATCTTAATTTTCAATTGGGTTGAACTTTAGTCGCTTTTAGAAAAGATACACAAATATCTTTAACCGTTGACACCTCAAATCTATCTCTATTGAGAAAGCGAGTTTCAGATCTGCAATACTGATTGATGCTATGGAGTACACGAATATTTTATGATTGTGAAATTCGTTAGTTGAAGGTTAAGAAATATAGGTTGCATGGTTTATATTTTATTTTGATGATAAATCTTATCTAAGGACATGTATGTTTTGTTGTAAAAACAAGTTTTTTTTGTGTTTTGTCGTGTGTACGTCAAGTGTTTTAACTTCAGTGAGTTGTTTCTGAATTTGTTTAGAGCATTTCCAACCCTACCCAACTAATTTTTACTTTAAATCCCATTTTATTCAATAATTTAGAGTTGTTACAGTGTCACTTTCTCCAACCATTTCTTCAAATTATACTCTAAATTCTACTTCAAAATAAAGTATTATTATTCTATTCTTTCTCACCTAACTTTATATTATTATTTTATTCATTTCATCCAATCAAACAATATCAAAAATATAAAGAAATAAAAAGTAATAAAAATAATATTATTTTAAGTTTGCAATATGAAATTTGAAGTAACATTATTCATATTTCAAAATATAAAGCTAGAATTTGAAGTCGGGAATGAAGTAGGGTTGGAGATGCCCTTAGAATCATCTATGTCAAGCCTGCGAATCATGCTGCGTAACTTTTATCTTATGTAACCGATTCTTCGACAAATAAGGAGATTAGTTTTATGTTTGTCTACCTTTAATTCGAGCTGTAATCGTTCTAATTTGATTTAATAGACTAAAAAACTTATACTTTTATCTTAAATAACATTATATACATGTTACTATTGACTTAAATGAGTACAATATACTCTCCCCTCCTCCAACAATGAAATGAAATGGATAGAATGGTCTTTATTTTGTTTAAAAGTAAGAAAGTAACACGAAGACTAGAAAAAATTTTGTTTCGATTTTGTTAAAATAATTTGTTTTGTGAATTTTATAGTACAATGGTGGGTGATAGCAGAGTAAATTGAGATTCCCATCACTGTGTCTAGCGACGACACCACACAGCCACCGTCTACCAGCGGATCGGAGTAGAGGAAGAAGATGGGGACTCTCGGCAGAGCTATTTACTCAGTCGGATTCTGGATTCGCGAAACCGGCCAGGCTCTTGATCGCCTCGGCTGCCGTCTCCAAGGCAACTACTACTTCCGCGAGCAATGTAAGCTCCAAACCCTAGATCCCGCCCTACTTCCCCTCCTTCATTATTACTGCATCTCATTTCCCCTTTTTCTCTTCGTTTCCTCTTCGATTATGCCATCATTTTAGAATGCCGTTGAGCTTTTAGGCTGATGATTGGATTAGAAATTGATCTATGTAATATCAACAAAGTTTTGCTGCTCTGCCAATATTGCTCCGTTAGTGCGACTTATTTATCTTATGCTCAATCGAAATTCGCACTGTTTGTAAAATGCCTTTGAGACTAGGGGTTTTATCACATAATCCAATAGCGAAATCATTTCGTTTGGGCTTGTTTATGCTACTTTATATTGGTGGTTCTCAACATATGATAATGTAACTTCTGACTGAATATTTAGGCTTCTAAGTTTAGAATGCTGCTCGAATTTGTTTCTAGTTGTTTGCTAAATCAATGCCTCTTTCAGTGTCTAGACATTGAACTCTGATGAACGTGTTTGATAAAGCTCCTGTGGTTGATAAGGAAGCATTTGTGGCCCCGAGTGCTTCCGTTATTGGGGATGTTCAAGTCGGCAGAGCGTCATCTGTTTGGTATGGCTGCGTTCTAAGAGGTAAGAGTTTTCTGTCTCTTCAATCATATTCCGCTTATTGTTTTATGAGTTATGCCTCCATCATAATGTAACTTCTTTTATGTTGCTTCTCTACAATGGTTTATTTCACTAATGGAAAACTTTCACTTGTGTGCCGGTGGCTTCTTTGATCCGATTGGATTATTATCCCCATATATTTATTATCTTAGTTCCATTAAGAGCTTTTTGCAGTGTATTTGAGTTTAACTTATGCATATGTAGCTGTACTTCAACTCTTGAGTTTTTCTTCTCTTTCTGGTGATCCTTGTGAGAACTGAGCTCGTTTCAACAAAAGAACTGCATAGAGTTTACATTGGTTTTGAAAGAGGACGGAGAACAATAAGTTGCCGTCATATACTAGTGACCAAAGAAATCTTAGTTTATCTTCTTCTCCTCTGGTTATACGGGGCTTGCAATTCTACGCAAGTTTTTTATTTTAAAAAAAATTACTCTGCATAGAGAATTTATTTTTACTAACAAAGGTGCTAATAAAGTGGGGGTGCAAAAGTTCATTTCAACACAGCTATTCTGTTCAAATGCTATGATGCTTAATGTGTATAGAGATAAGATTCATTAACTTGCCCTTATTTCCTCTACGCTGCTGTATTATCACAATGTCAGTGCCTCAGTGGTGGTGGCAGTCTATTATGGTTAGTGCTTCCTTTAAGAATTTCATTAAAAATCAATCATTGCATGTTGCAAGAGTTTGAATTTTCTTGTTTCAAGTGTTCATCTTTTTAGTTATTATTATTCCCCCTCTACTTCTTCCTTGTCCATTCAAATACGTTGTGCGTTTAGCAAGTTTTTTGAGCAATAAGCATCGCATTAGGTTGAATGGTTCTGTTTACTTTAGTTGGCTGATTTGCCTTGACCATTTGAGCTTTTATTCTTGATAGGTGACGTGAACAGCATTAGCATCGGATCTGGAAATAATATACAAGATAACTCCCTTGTTCATGTTGCAAAATCCAATCTTAGTGGAAAGGTTCTGCCAACAATTATTGGGGATAATGTCACTGTAGGTGAGAGAAAGTGTTCGCCTACTTTTCTTTCATGTCAAGAAACTCCATAGGATTCAATTATAATGCGTGGTCTTTGTTCGGAATCTTGATTGGGCAGGGCATAGTGCTGTTTTACATGGATGCACTGTTGAAGATGAAGCTTTTGTCGGTATGGAAGCCACACTCCTAGATGGTGTTGTTGTTGAGAAACATGCCATGGTTGCTGCTGGAGCTCTTGTAAGACAAAACACAAAAATCCCTGCTGGAGAGGTATGTCTCTGAACTTATCCTCAACATGTTGGTATTATGTTCTTTTAATTTATTTAGTTGACATTTCCAAGCCAAAAAAAAAGGGGGAGGGGGGTAGGGACAGCTACTGCAAATTTCTCCTTGGTATTTCTGTTTGTGTATGCATTCTGGGATATATTTGATTATTGCTCTTCTCCTTGATTGGGATGATTATTTGGAATGATTCCTCTAGGCCAGATGCATCGAGACCTCCCTAAAGCTGTCACAAAAAGCTGGATGCCACCCTCGAATTTTCAAAACTTCCAACTAGCCTCCTAAACTAGGCAAAAGTGCACCGGTTTGCCGCCTCAATGATGCGTGTCAGCTTCTGGCTGGTTTGACTTTTCAAAGATTTCATTTTTCTGATTTATTTTCATCAATCAAAGGACGAGACGTGACAACAAGGGGGTAGACTGGTACACTATCTCCAAGTTCAGGGGGCTAATTGGAACATTTGAAAGTTCAGGGTGTCACCTGATTTTTCGTGCCAAGTTCGAGTAGCAAATGATGTATTCAGCCATTCCTCAATACAAGATCAAGTAATTGTGACCATATGCAGGTGTGGGGAGGCAATCCAGCAAAGTTTCTGCGAAAGCTAACCGAAGAAGAGATAGCCTTTATCGCCCAGTCAGCTGCCAACTATGCCAATCTTGCCCAGGTACATGCTGCTGAGAATTCTAAACCGTTCGATGAGATCGAATTTGAGAAGATGCTTCGCAAGAAATTTGCTAAGCGCGATGAAGAGTATGACTCAATGCTGGGAGTTGTTCGGGAAACTCCTGCTGAACTTATTCTCCCAGATAATGTCTTACCCGAAAAGGCTCAGACGGCCATTTGAGGTTTTCCCCGAGGTACTATCGATTTTAATTAAAATCTCGATTTCAGGTTAAAAGAACTGTTGTTCTGTGCATATACATGAATGAACAATGCTTTCCGAATAATTCGAAACAATATCGGGCAGAACCAGAGCTTCTTTTTGGCTTTTGGATATGCTCAACTTGTAGTTGTTCAGACTCTGGTTTCTCTGCTGGAGAAGCCGAAGCTGTAAAACGGGATTTACTTCCCCTTTTTGCTTATCACTGATATTTCTTTAATAACTTTTTGTTGTACCGGATCTAAGAGATGCCGTGTTTGTCTCTGTTAGAAGAGATGCATGATGTATTGATGTTTACGAGTTGTAATAAGTCATTGTTGCTATCGTGTTGAGTATGAAGTTGAAGTAACATCAAAAAAAGGAAAAAATTTTCCAACTGTTGTTAAATTGTCACATTTGATTTTTGTGCACTTGGGCAGTATTTGATGTTCTACTTTTTTTTTTTTTATATATTGTGAAGTTCTGTCCTTGAATGATAATCCAAAAAATAATGCATAGATAAGCAATACGACATTATAGTTAACCACAATGCTACGCATTTCCATGGGTACAAATAAAATTTATATAAATGTCGCAGAAAAACGTCTGGAAACATATTTTGTTTGGTTGTTTGCAGCAAGATCAGTAGAGCAATGTCATTTCTTTATCATTTGCTATCTCCTGCTGCTGATAAGTTGCGAGGCAAAAGCATTATGAAAATTATTTACATGTGTTGTAAATGCTTACTCCGTCTTATTCATATATTTATCGTATCACAAACAAAAGTCAACAAGTTAATTTGTCATATTTGGGAGCTACCTTTGCCTGAAATACTATTACTATCTGACAATGTAGAAACACTTTATGATGCGACTTATATTTAGTTTTTCCTTAAAATTGTGCTCACCAAACTGTTGAGGAAGTAAACAAAAAGTATGAAATTTGAAAATCAAGGTGGAATTGTCTTTCAATTCATTTGATCCAGCTTTACTAGACATGTTCACCAGGCTGGCTCGGATTCGTGCCGAGCTTGCTCGGATTTTTTTCTAAGAACACTAACTCAAGACTAACCCGTGACCCATTGAAAATTTATTTTATTTATTTATTTATTAAATAAATTATAAATATTACAAATTTTAAATAAATTTTACATATAAATACATAGTTTAGTAAGTTTCTAAATGTATACTTAATAATTTAGTACGCTAAAGTAAAAATAAATGTATGAAGTATTAAAAATGTAAAATATGTATATATTTTTATTCATTTGGACAGGTTCGGGCCGTGTTCGGGTATTTATATAAAAACCAAGTCCAGTCTATAGAATTTCGGGTTTTTACGGGTTCAGGCTCGGGCCGAACTTTGTATCAAAATAAATACCAAAGCCTGTTCATTTTGAACGGGCTCGGGCCGAATCCAACGGGTAATTCGGCCTGTGAACAGGTCTAAACTTCACTACATTCCTTCTTCGGAAGACAATGAGAAATTACAAAAGATATACAAGCTTAGAAGACCAAAACATACAAAGCCCAATAAGTGGTAGTGAGAAGTACAAAACTGGGCTTAGTTCTTCCAAGCGAGAAGAGAGAGAAGAAAGAAATGTGTCAACAAAAACATTACCCCAAATGCCTAATTAAGAAAGAATAGCAGATATGATGGTGGTAGTGCAATGGAGGATAGGAAAGTGACGGTATCAAATTCATCCAAAAACAGTACAGTCAGGACGAGAGCGACACCTGCTAGTTTTTTTTCAGGCAAAGTCAAGGTAGCTAGTGATCACCAATAACCAAATGGCAAACTATTTAGTATTGCTAAATTAAAATCTGTCATGAAATCATTTAAATGAAAAGTTAGAGTTGCCGATGTCTCTAAGCTTTTAATTCAACATATGTAACTTACAAGATTCGAATCCTCAATCTCTAAATTCAAAATAACCCGATACCATATTACAGGACATTTGACCATAAGCTAAAAGATAAGACTGATACGTATGTCTTATATTATTCTTAACTAGGTATTGAATTTGAGCTTTATAAATGTAAAAAATCCATTAAAATATAATCTCATCCATTGCCGGGTGCGACACCCAAATAGTTAGAGGAAACACTTTGATAAATCGGATGAGCAACCAAAAATAGTAAGTATAACTTTGACTTGTTTAGTTATGATCTCGAATACTTTTATATTTACCTCACAAAACTATCAGTTGCTGAATTTTGTTGTTTCTAGTTTAATGAAAGAATGCCGAACTAGATTGATTGTGTCAGAAATATATGTAAGATGGTGACCATTTCAATTCACAATCCCTATTTTTATTTTAGTCCCAATTGGGTGCCCACTTTTCTAACTTCATTTTCATCCACTCTTTCTCTTTCTGGCGCCACAAAGATTCTACTTGACTCGTTAGTCAATATTTTGTTTGTTACTTTATGGATAATCCTTCTAGTCTTGGCATTTTTATAAGTAGAAATAACAAATTCTCCAAGCTTAATGTGAAAAAATTAAAATCCGACTCAACTTTAGAAAAAACCTAACCCATGTCGATCTAAATTCAAGGAGAGAGTAAAATAATATGAACTATTTATATTCAATTAATGATTGTGATTGTTCAAATTTTATAACGTACTAATTCTAAATTTTAGAGAATTCTTTTTGAAGAAATAAATAGATGGTTTTATTTGTAACATATCCATCACTTATAAAATTACTGGTGATTTTCACCAAATCCTTGCTTATAATGTCATCTACGATATCACAAGCCACATTAGAATGTTATATGTATGTAGCATTATATAATTTCAAATTGTGTTGGGCAGTGCTTGTACTTGATTCATGTTAGGGGTCTTGAAATTCTCTAAATTTTGCAACGTGACATCTCCTGCTTAATTTTAAATTAGAGTAAATTTTAAAAACATACTTTGTGGTTTTGCGCTTTTACAAAAACATGTATGTGGTTTTTTTTACAAAATCATGCCATGTGGTTTCAGAATTTTGCAAAAAGGGGCTAACCACGTGATATGTTTTTAAAAAATTGAAGTTTTGATAGTGTTACACAAGTCATTTCAATAAATTCAACATTCATATATTCTAGTTATATTATTTGTGAATTATTTATCAAAATTTGAGGAATTTTCAGAAATGTTTCATTTTATTATGATTTTTTAAAGTTAGGATAGGTATTTAATTAAAAGAAATATCAGTACTTCTCAAAAAAATCTTACATTTATCACTAATGTGTATTTTGTTTTTACAACGAAACCTGCAAAATTTCACTTCAAAATAAAGAAGATTACCTTTTTAAATGTGGTTTCAAAATTTTGAGAAACATGTTTTTGCAAAATTTTGAAACCACAAGGCATGCTTTTACAATAAAATAAACCACACACATATTTTTGTAAAAGCAAGAAATCACAGAATATGTTTTTGAAGTTTACTCAATACCTTTAAGTAGCGATTGAATATGGCCTACCATATAAAAATTTAGTAGATGTCACTTGTGAGAAGTCATGTACTACGTGAGCCATTTTTTTTTTCCAAGATCCAACGATGACAATTTATAAAATGAATACCGGGATGCTTCAATTAATTATTTGTTGAGGTTAATTTGCTTTTCTTACTTTGTTTGTTTTATTTTTAGATATTAAATGATTGCAATTGTCATAGCATATATTCTCTCCGTATCAACGGGTGGTAGCTCAGTTAGTATGCGGAGCTGCAGGTGACCTGATGGTCACGGGTTCGAACCCCACCACCCGGTGGGAGACTTTAAGCCTTAATCCGCAGCCCGGTCGAGCAGGATTAGTCGGATCCCGCTAAAGGTGGGTTCGGAATACCTGTGGTTATTATAAAAAAATATATATTCTCTCCGTCTTTTTTAAAAGATGTTTTATAAATAATCATCAAAACTAATTTCATATTTATTACGCTACCGAAATGATTAATCTATCTTCCATACCATCTCTTTCTTTTTAATTATCTGTCTAAAATTTTATTAATATTTAACTTCTCCTAATGAATACAAGGGTGAATTAGAAAAAAGTAATGCAAAAGGGCATTGAAAAATATAACATGTCTATTAGAAAAAAATAAAATAAAAACCTAAATTATCTTTTAGAAAAGAAGATATGATTTGTCAAACACATAACTAGAAGGATAAATTACAAAAATATACAAAAACTAACTTTTGATTCAAGAGAATGACAACTAAATTTAACTTATTACATAAATAACAAAAACAGCAAAACTATCATCACCAATTATCCACTTAAGTTTCATATTTATAAAAATGACATGTCTATACAAATGCTTTACATATGCCTTACATATGTTTTACATACTCTTTGTGTCGCATATACATATGTTTTAAATTTAATTTTCATATTATTCCGAACTGGTTAAACAGATCTAAACACTGTCTTATTACGCATTCATTTATATATACATATGCATTACATAACTAATACATATGCTTTACATAAAAAATTCCAAACTGGTTTACAGACTATTGCATAAACTTTACATATACAATACATATCTATTTACAAATTCAATTTTGATTCAAGAAAGAAGAAGAAGAATCCATTACACATGTACACAACCAATACACTGCCATTATATGTAGTATACATATCATTCTCAATGTAGAAGCATTTTATCAAATACCTTGTGTGCATCCTTTAAACATCATAATCTTCATCACCATCACCTCAACTTCATCATCATTTGCATCTCAAAACAACACAAAAATAGAAAAATCAAGAAAAAAAAAACAAGAATCGTTGATTTGGTGCGATTTGTGAAATCGAGCGTCATCTCGAATGGTGGATCAGAATCGATTCAGGCGAAAACAAGTGACGACGATGGTGACAAAAAGCGGCAGTAGTAATGTGGGAGGAGGAAGGAGGCGACGGGATAGAAAGAAATGAAAGAGTTGAAGTTGAAATTGGCGAGCAGGTAATCGGAGATGAGATTGGTAATGAGGAAGCCATAATTGTTAATTTTAATCAAAGGATAAAAACAAAGAAGGAAGAAGAATCAACAGTAACATTAGGAGGTGGGCAATGAAAGATGTCGGCAATAAAGAAGAAGAAATAAAACAGTGGGCGAGCAATTGAAATTGAGGGTATCTTTGCCTAATAGGGAAAGGGAAGAGTATTTATATGTTGTTAATTTTATAAAAAGTAAGTTAAAAGTGTCATTTATGTAAATAAATTTTCTGTTAGACAATTTATATAAATAGTTTGGAAGACTTGTATATCGGATCAATTTCCCAAACTAGAAAGTAAATTTAGTTGATGTTAATTATTGAGAGTGTTCAATTTAGCTTCTAAATTTAGTGTATGTTCTACAAGATAACTGGAGATGGGTAGTATTGTTCGCTTTATCAAATTTTGCACTACATATAATATTTACCTTTCTATTAATACATCACATAAGATCAAATGTAAATATGGTGGCATATAATGTCATGCAAGTTATTTTTACTTTCGTAGCTATATATTGTCCAATATAATTATTAAACTAAACTCTAAATTATTCCTTCTACATAGAAGAATGAAAAAATACAAGTATTTTTTGAAAAAACAAAATAACCTTGAAATTTAAGGTCATGCCAATTTGTAGAAAAATATTATTCACCCTTTTTTACTAAATTTTTTTTGTTAAATTCTTAAATTCTTATCAATTTTTTTTTATTAAATACTGTGGACCTTTCGCTCAAACTACGTCAATATCAAACCAATAAATAAACATGATAGAAATATTTAAGGGCTGTTTAGATACAGGAAACAGGGGCTGTTTTCCGTTCTTTTTCTCTAAGAAAACCAGAAAATGGGAATTGTTGTTTAGAAGCTCGAGTTTTCCAAATTAGAAAACAGGAAACAGAAGCTCCACATTTCCATTATTTACACTGATTATAGAAAACACCTTTTAACGTTTTCTCCGTTTTCCTTTTTTTTATAGACTCCGTTTTCCTTTCTTTGTCAAATATGGCCACCAAATCCATCAATTCTAGATTTTATAATTATATAATAAAACCAAAAACACTCAAATAATTAGCTTAAGTCTTTCGTGTTTATATTAGGGAATAGTTTACATGATAAAAATATTTTCATTCTTATTATACATTAATATATGATTTAATATTAGTTATCCATTATTTGTTTAGTGAAATGAAGCTATAAGAGAATATATGATATTTTCATTTAATTAAGGTCTCATATTCGAGTCTTATAAATACAAAAAAATCTCATTGGAATGGGCAACCAAAAAAATAAGTTATGACCTTGTGAGCAACATATCTTTATTTACTTTCATTAGTATAATTTAATAAAATAATAAACTAAGTGTTAAGGCTGTAGTAGAATACAAAATTTATTTAGAATGCCGAAAACAAATTGTATGAATATAAAAAAATAATCATAGTTCTATAATTTTATTGGTGCTTAAACAAAATCTAAACATGTTTCATTTTGAAGCATTTATTATTTTATAAAAAATAATTTTGAATTATTATGATATAGTAATTTTAGATCTAGTATCAATCAATTACAATTACGTAATATTTTTGTTAATTAAATAAAAAACTGAAATAAACTAATATATTCCGATTAATATATAACAGTTTCATGAGTTTTTTTTAAGACATAATAGTAAAAATTATTCATTCTAATAAAAATATTGGTATAAAAATATCATAAGAATTACTTTACGAGATTGATATAATGTGAAAACTGTGTGTCTAGATTTTCAAGTTTTATATTTAGAAAAGGAAAATATGGAAAAGGAAAAGAGGATTGGAAAATGAAAATAGAAAACATTCTCTTAAACTAAACAGGCGCTTAACTTTTTGCTTTTTAACTTTTCAAATAAATACTGGAGACCCTTATCATAATTCATGTAAATATCAAACCAATAAATAACAATTTACTATCTTTTGACTTTTCCCTTTTACCTTTTTAATAAATATTGCAGACGACCCCAGCATATTTATGTTGGAAATAAATTTAAATTGAGTTACGCCGTTTATGAAGGAATTGAAGCTAAAGTTGGAGTTATATAGTGTACAACAAAATTTGTTATTAGTAACATAACTTATCAACTAAGATTATGATTTATGACATCTATACCTAACCAACTGTAACAAAGATTTCGTAATAAGGCCTGTTTTTTTGGACTTAATTTAAGGAAATTAAGTTCAGTTCAGTTCAGCTTCAATAAATTTTAATAAGTTCAGTTCAG
>CAOJBJ010183963.1:0-13245 GCA_948291685.1 Euphorbia celastroides
TCAGAATCTCCACTTCCAGAGGATGATTCAGAATCCTGTGAATATGACCTAACAGGAAACGGGGTGGACTTTCGAGCTATGAGCTTGCCTTTTTGAGATACTTCAGAAATGGGTTCAAGCAACAAGATAGATTTTGGAGGGGACATTTTTAAGCATGGAGTCATAACAAGCATAGATTGGTCGTTTTCGGAATCTCCTGTAGTTTTTGAATTTGCCACAACTGAAGGAAGAGGTTTGTTTGGGGTTGGCTTAATAGCTATACCTTCAAGCAAATCATCGTTTGCATCTTCTGAAACTGCTAGAAATGATGGTACCTCTTCAGTAGGGTTTGAAACAATCCTTTCACTTACTGATTTGGACAAAGCACGACGTCTGGAGGACAGTGTTTTGGATAGGGAAAGAGGTGTAAGCAGAAATAGCTGTCTACCTCTCCTGAAATTACCCTCAGCTCGCCAGGAAACAAGGGGAGAAGGAGAGATCAATGTATTCACCGTGCTGTGTTCGGGACTTTCTACCTCAAAACTTTCATCCTCGATAACAGTAGACACATTTTTGTCTGTCAAACTCTGAGCCAACTGATTCTTGTTCTCGGAAGAGGGGCAGGAAAACACCTTTTGAAATCCGGGAACCCATGGCTGCAACCATGATACATGGTGGTTAAGGTTCTCATCATTTGCTCAATAAAGTTAAGCAGGTCAAACTGAAAGTAGACGCAAAGTACCTTTAGAGATGAAAGCATATCTGACAAGTTATGAGAGAAGGATTCGATTTCTTTTTTCCCTTCTTTGCTTTTGGGCTTCATTTTAAATGCTTGTGCAACAAGTTCATCAATCTGTCAAATTGAAAAAGAAAATTTATGCATAACAAGTTCTATTGCATAGTCTTTTTCATAAACCAATCACCTTTATCATCTAGTCAGTGGCCAATTTAATCATATTCTTAGAGGTATTTTTCCATAAATCATAAATCAATTACTGCAAAATACTACACTGCTTGAGTCAATAATCGATTCATTAGCTAAGTAGATTATTCCCACTCGTGATAATCGGAACTGGTCAAAGGTTATTATCAGCCATACAAGTATTGCACATCTGAAATGCATCATAACAATGAGTAATGACAAAATGAACGAAAGCTTAATTAATGATAATATATCACAAATAAACAAGGAGTGATCAAGTTATTGCAAGCATAAACATAATCTTCATCCTCCTATTATGTGATTGATCTTCAACTTCCTACAGATCCCTCTTTTCGTCCAAGATGTGAACTTGATATTCAAAAGAAGAGAATCAAAGAACGGACTACAGAATCTGCAGATGAAGCAACTCAAATAGTTTTCTCACAGAAGCATTCATTTCACATTAGGTCCGATTGTTTGCTATAATCACATAATCGCAGAGCGATAATACATCATTAGCACAATGAAGTCGAAAAATCTCAAAACAAAAGAGATGTTACCTGACGAGTGAGAGAGGAAAGATCGGACTGGACGAGCAAGAGGCGATCGAGATAATCTTCATCTTCTTCTCGGTGAACTGGATTAGCCATCCGCTGATTTGCTAATTCCTTCTTCGAGATTGATTTCTTAGCTGCAATCGTAGATTTCGAAAATTCACCTCCACCGCTAACTCCATTATGGCTGTTAATGTGAGTGATATTATGGTTGTTATTCGGTAAAACCCTAAGCGGTTTTCTTAAGGATTTCGGCTTCTCTTCGTTTCTCGCCATTTTTCTCCGATTGTGTTTCTGCAATTAGATTTGAATTTGCAAACGAGCGCTCTAACTCAAAAAGCCGAGCCGTTGGAGTACACGTCACCGGGTCAGGTTTGGGCCAGACCAGATTTATTCTATAAGTGGGCTGGGCCCAAAACAGCTGTACTATACATTTATCTTCGGCTTAATACTTCATAAGCCCCGAACTTGTCACAAATAATTTACTGCCCCCTTAACTTTTGAAAAAGCCGTCTCAACTCCCTCAATTTGTCAAAATGTACTAGTTTACCTCTTCATCGATGTTACATGTCAATTTTTGGTTGACTTAACTTTTCGAATATATCATTTTTTGTCACCAACCAGAATTTGACATGCATCATTGAAAGCCAAATTGATACATAAGTACAAGGGAACAAACCGGTACAATGGCAAATTGAGGAAGTTGAGAAAAGTTAAGAGAGACAAACAGACTTTGTGTTAAGTTTAAGGGGTTCATGACATATTTAAGCTTTTATCTTAACCAATTGTAATACATTTAGATCAATCCAAAATAACATGTCACGCATTATTCATGTCTATGTCGATAAATTTCATTTCGGACTAACCAAATCCCAAAAGTGAAACTATAGAATAGTGCAACATTTAGGATTCCTTTACTTCCATATAAAAACAAGAATATCTCAGAATCAAAATATGGTATAAAAGAATATAAACATTATAACATAATACTGCAACCAAACTAACTTTGTCTAAATCTATCCTGTATCACCGCATTTTACATTACACCAAAAATTCCCCACTCACTTATACAAAACAGTTTCCTTGTTGAAAATCTATCTCCCTTGGACAAGGCCACTGAATACTTGGCTATTACCGGCCAATGTAGCTTCCCACTCGATCGATGATAACAGAATTTGTGACAGCGAAATTACAACTTGCTTCATGTCTGGCCATAGGATTGGATCCTCATCTACACACTGCTTTGCCAGCATGGCCATCTGCACCGTCGAAATCACCGAGAAAAAAATTTTAAATAAGTTATTAGCAATGTCGTCTATACTGGCAACTGCCACGTGGCAAAAGATTGAGGAGTTACCTTGAATACACAATCATGTGGATACAGATCCATCATGTTAGGATCTATGTGATCTTTCAAACTCGACATGCTCATTGAGTCGGGCGAGCTTCTAAGAGCTGCTAGCATCTGTAAATTTCAAGCAACTATAAGCATCTATGACTATAAGCAGCTAAGGGAAATATAATTTCAATTGAAAAACATAGTTTGATTCAATATGTTTAAAAGCACAACTTACAACAGATGCTAGTGATCGCCTTTCAGGGTTTTTGGTAGTTGAACCTTCGCTGCGTATAATGGCTTCTCTACCAGAAATAATCTCGAAAAGAACGACACCAAATGCATACACATCACTTTTGGCTGTAGCAAGGCCATCACTCAAATATCTGCAGATAAACAATTGCAAAACATAAGAACAAGTTCAATGTTTAAGACAGCTATAACACCCGAACAATCTACAGGTTCTTACTCTGGAGCCAGATAACCATATGTACCAACAACTTTTGTTACTGTAGTTTCTCCATCGCCTCTTCTACCAACAAGTTTTGCCAATCCAAAATCCGAAATCTAGATATCATACACATGCAAGATAAACACAGTAAGCTAAAACGACAGCATGACGGCTCTATTTTTTTCGACTGAATGGTTAGCATTAGAACAGAACTGAACTGGATGGAACTGAACTGAACTAAAACTTAATGACTTAAGAACTGAACTGAACTGAAACTTATTGAATAAGTATTGGAATTGAACTAAACTTTATTAAATAAGTACTGAACTGAACTGAATGTAATATAAGTTGAAAAAAACAGGGCCTAAGCTTTTACCTTAGCCCTGAAAGAACCATCGAGCAAAATGTTGCTAGTCTTGATATCTCGGTGAACATAGTGTGTCTTAGTATGCTCGTGAATGTATTCCAAACCTCTAGCTGCATCTAGAGCAATCTGGACTCTTATGTTCCATGAAAGCAGCGTGTGCCCTTCAAGAAACCAAATTAACTAAATTAAGCGTCAAATTTAGGAGAATTTTGCTCTTGAGCAATAACATTTGTAGCATCTCACCCTTAGTTTGAGGATCGTGTAAATGGCTCTTAAGCGAACCCTTTTGAGCATACTCATAAATAATGAAGAGCTCCTCATCGCTAGCAGCATAGCCGATCAATTCTACCTTGACAAAGTCAATTCAACATTCAAGTCAAAGCCTAAAACTCATTAAAGCACCTTTACCAAATATTACATTGCAAAGAGGCTTACCAGATTTGCATGATGAACTTTGCACAAAATCTTCATCTCTGCCATAAATTCTTTGGTTTTTGTAGCTGTCATTCGCTTCACAGCAACTTCCTGAATGGATTAACATGGTCATCTTGAATGATAATAATGTAAAAAATATACTGATATATAATATAAAACAATGGCGACAAGAGGAGACCTGATCACCAAGGTGCCCAAAGTAGACAGAACCATAAGTTCCATGGCCAATAAGACTCGAATCAGAAAACCCATCAGTTGCAAAATCGATTTCATCAAATGTGAAGACCATAGGCTTCTCCATGTGAAGAATATCGGTTTCTATAGCTGCAAATAAAGCAATGAAGCCAGGGGTATGAAGTATGCTCATTATACAGCGAAAACAAACAATTTCAGTCAATTTAGGGAAAATAAGACCTCTAGGAATAGCTATATGGTGGCCACTAGTCTCGCCATTGGTCCGCTTCCAGTCTGCTGACTGGTCAGAGATAAACCTTCTAGAAGCACAACAGAAACTCGACTTCCAAAGAATATGAAACTTGTGAGAAATTTTGCCATCAGAATCTTTAGCAGAGTTTTCTTGGGATTCAGAAAAGCAGCAAGAGGATCTCAAGCATACACAAATAGTAATACAAAACACAACCACTGCAATACCGATCCCGAGACTCCCTACAATCCATCCAAAAGGCACATGTGTCTTGTGCTTCTCTGTATTTTCTGCAAACACGACACATTAAGAAGTCGTTATGAATTCATAGGCTTGACTGAAAATGCAAAGCCAGGGCTATTAAGATCATGGAGATAAGAAACTGTACCTATAGAGACATCGAAGGAAGGTTCTGGAACTGGAGTTGGACTAGGAGAAATGTCATTTGCCACAGGATAAGGCACACCAGGAACTGGAGAAGAAGGAGAGGTTCAACAGTGAACAGCTTCAAATTAGACTACATTTGATTCTAAGAATATGAACAGAGAAGTGACCGGTTTTGACAGAACATGGAAGTGAAGAAGCTTGAGTTTGATCGGTTTTAGCTAATTGTAAGGTGGCACTTCTTTTGGTACAAGCTGTTACCTTTTTATGTTAATCTAATTTCTCCTATTAAGCACAAACTTAATGCATGAAACAGAATAGAAATCCAGATATTCAAGCTCTGACATGAAATTTACAATGGAAAAAGCTTGTCATGAAAATCTAAGGCAGAGAGAAAACTCTATCCAAAGCTCAAAAACAACATAAAATGGTCATTATGAAGAAGAACTAAAGCTTAATTTAGATGCAGGGAAATGCTTCAGACCTCGTCTGTGTTTTCCTAAGTCTTAACAAAATTACTGAACATTCAAAATATAGCAACTACTTTAATCAATGGATTACTAAACACAGTCAAATTTCATAATTAAGCCAATTCCGATTCCCCTTTTATATAGCTATTAAAGCAAAGCTACTCCAACATACATTATATGCCTCTCAACAGGTCCATCAAAAAAATCCCAACTTTTCCAATATTAAAATGAAAGACCAAAAGAAGGAAATCCCTGTTTCACAAATACAATATTTTGCATGTTTAGCCAGCCAATCTCATCCATTTCACAAAAGGAGACTAAATCAGCTATATTAACAGTAAAAAATGAACTGATCACAACAAATTCCAACAAAAAATTCAAATTTGAACAAGATAAACCAGCAGCAATCAACTGACCTGAATTCAAAGGAACATAGTATAAAGCCCCAACAGTGACATTATCAGGACTCCCAATTCCATTGACAGCCTCAATACTATCCATGCTAACCCCAAATCTACTAGCCAAGGACTCCACAGTGTCCCCTTCCTCCATCACATAGCTCATCAAGTAATTCCACAGCCCATTTGAGCACCCACAGAACAACCTCAGCGAAATCACTGCGCCCGCCTTCGCCTTTCTGGTACTATTAGGCAGAAAAGCAAGCCCCTCATAAGCACTGATCACATTGTCATGCACAAAACCCTCGCTTGATTTCATTGTATAAGTACTATTAGTAGCATAAATTTTGTCTCGATACAAGCAAGAGCAGTTCTTCTTCACAAATATGTAGCCGTGATCATTGTCCTCTACCGTTACATCTCGAGGCAACACATCAAACATGCTCTGGATCACTGCTAAAGTGATGTTTTTCTGCGGTTTCAAGGCCAAAAACGACGTGCAGAGGCGCGAGGCGTCCGTACAGTTCATAGGTTTGGCTGAATAGGATAGTACACGCAGTGTTTGGGAAGAGATCAAGAACAAAAGTAGGAAAACAGAATTCATTGAAGAAGGTTAAAAAGACTTCAAATTGGTGAAGAGGGGACTAATTAATCAAGCAAAAGACTCCAGATTTGGGGTCAATCAAAGAATAAAAAACGAATTGAATTGAATATGCACAAACTCAGCAACGAACAAGTGAGGGGAAAAAATTGACAACTGAGCAGAAAAAAACATGGGTTAGGCACCAAACTAATAATCAAGGACCAAAGTCGAGAACTTTATGGGAAAAACACAAAACCAGACAGAAACATTAGGAGAAATGAATATGGAGAGTAGGGACCAAAGGGTTGTTTGAGCAGGAGGAAGAAGGAAGAGAAAGGGCCAGGCTGCAAACAGAGTATTTCTTTTATTTCCTTTTTATTAAACTAAAAATAAGGATTAAATGAGGGTTTTATTGAGTGAGCACATCAGATATTGTCTGGTAATTTGCTGTCACTGTGAAAAGGAGAAAGCGACTTTGAGAGATAGCCAAGAGAGGAAGGAGAAAGAGGAAAAACTCACTTGGGAGTTGAGAATCCTATTTATGTCACCTTTCCTTTTCACTAAACTGCCCCCTCTTACTTTTTGAGATATTTAATTACGTTAATTAAATGTTAAACTGTTGCATTAAAACAATCATTGCCTTTTGGTTTAAAGATTTAATAAAAAGTTCTTGAAGTTCATGTTAAGCTGCGTGCAACGAAAGAACATAAAGTTTTTACTGTTGGTGAAATTTCTATTCATAAAGCACTATGTGAATCTAGAGTATTTGATTAAGGAGATTTAATTAATAATCCTCTATTAAAGAGATTATATCCTTACTTTGTTTATCCTCTATTTTGTCCTTATCACCATTAAATGGATAGAGAATGAGTTGATCCAATAGTAATAAGGGACAAAGTAAACTTTAAGGATAACTTGCACCTTAAATTAATGGGTCAATCATTTGTTACCAAAGTCAAATGGCGTTTTCTTTAGGCGTGAAAAAATAAGGACGTAACCGTAAAGATGTTATATTCCATTTGAGTTACCTAGACATTTCGTGACCAACAAAATAAATGATAATCAATGTAAATGTTTCCTAGTTTTGAAAGTGTACTTTATTGAATTTGTTGTAAGTTGTACCTAAAAGAAATTATGATACTTTGAACAAGATAAAAATATAAAAATACGAAATATTTTCTATGGTTTTTTAAATGAATATTTTGACTAAAATCATCAAAATCAATAGCACATTTATTGTACTACCAAAATGAATAATTTATTGTATATATTATTCTTTTTCTTCTTAATTATTTACTTAAAAATTTAAAAATATTTAACTTATCTCCTAATTAATACGGAGATAAATTATAAAAAAATAATAAAAATATTATTAAAATATGTAATACATCTATTAAAAAAATAGAATAAAAAGCCCAAAACATCTAATGAAAAATAGGGAGGGAGTATATATTTATTGCCTATTTATTTTTATTTTTTTTGTTTAGTTCATGGTTGAGCAAATTTCTATTTCCATTTTATTTCTTTTTTCCGAATATAAAATTTGCAGTTAATAAATTTCTAATTTTGTAACTTGATTTAAAAAAATAAAAAATAATTGTGCCGCTCTTTGGTTTATTATTGTTCAATTTTTGAAAATAAGGAAATGCTCTTCTTACAGGGTTGCACCCAGTGTTGTCAGACCCTGCCTGACCCGGCCGGTTGACCCGGAAATACTTGGACCTGGTGACAAGAATGGGTCGAGTCCCCCCTGAAATCCACTACACACCCAACCCGCTAAAAACTCGTTTGATCCGGCTGGTTGGACCATTGACTCGGCGATCCGGAGTGGGTTAATGGATCAAAAACAATAAATATCATTTAATGTTCAACATTAATTATCAATTAATTATGCATTTAAAATTTTAAACTCTTGATTCCCACTACTTTTTCCACAATGTTAACTTGGCAAGAAATAATACTATTTAATGATATTATTCATTCATAAATCATGCATATTTTCCTTACTAAATTAATTTCACATTTAATTATTGAGATTCTCTAATAAATCATCATATTTTCTCCCATAATTGGATAATTAGATTTTCAATGAAATTTGGTTAAAATAGTCTATTCCTATTGCTTATGCAATGTATAACATAAATAATTAATAAGTATTTTTATGTCATTTTTTCACTCTTAATTGTAAATATTATGTAGTAATTATTTTGATGGTTATTATGATATATTGTTCTTATGAAAATAATATTTTTTGAATAAATTTTTTCTAACCGGTTGAACCCCGATTCAACCCCGGTTGACCTGCTGACCCTTGACCCTCTTCCTTCACCAGTTCAAGGTACCGGGCCGAGTTTTACAACCAGACTTGCACCTCTAGTATATGGCCCTTTGGTATAGTTGTTTTGATTTCTGAGATGCTGTTGATAGTAAGTTATCTTACTTTCTAAAGTGGATTGCTAAAAACAGTCGACAATTACTCAAAATAGCCGGATTAAAAGACTAAAATATCCCAAAATAAAACAGTAAAAATAACATTATATCCTTCAAATTAACTCTCCCACATCTCCTTCAATCAAATAACACTTCGATTATATTAAGTAATTCTCGACTGTCTTTAACACTGTCCTTTCTAAATTTTTAATAACTTAAAGCGTTATTTAAATTTGAATTAGTAGAAAAAAAAATAAAAAACCTGTTATGAAAGTTTCAAAGCAACAAAACGTATATTTTGGTTTATTTGATTATTTCTGGTTTATGTTCACTTAGCTCTATCATGTACCTGCATAGATTTTTTTTGTAGGCTCCATTTGTGCAATTTGTAGATTTTATTTTCCCTATTTTTTTCAAGAAAAACAAAAATGTGTACCACAAATTCAATAGTCAGATTTATTTTTACAGCTTTTGCTTTACCAAAATCAGTTACAGAGTTAAAGTTATTAGAGTAACCTTACACCTTTAAGTGCATAATTAGTTGATTTTTTAAACACGTTCATATTGTCACCTTTATTCTTTTACTTTACATTATTTACAAGTTTACAGGACCTTGTAACAATTATATGTTGTATACAATAATGGTAAGTGTTTGATTGTAATTGTTCATCAATTTGTATATTTATTCAAGTTGTACTATTAAACAATTTAATTAAATTAAAATCGTGCAGGAACTAAATTCATAGCAATAACTATTAATGACAACTTAATCGAACAAGATCATCAGCGTAAAAAGGGAAGAATGTATTTTGGAAAAATAATAAAACAATAATTTACTAATGAAATCGTATTTGTGTGGTTCAGGAGTTGTGTATTTTGCTGAATATATTTCTGTGGTTAAGGGTTAATGAGGATTGAACTCTGAGGAAGAGGGGCCATAAATAAATATATGAAGGAATATCAATATCTAACTTATTTTTCTTTTTCTAATTGTTTCTATGAAATATTTTTTTCTATTTATATTTATTTTCCTCTGTATCTAAACTAAACTGAATTAATTTATATTTTCCGAAACTAATTGAAAGCTAGTTTTATTGAAAGTGCTTATTTGATTTAAACTTTAACTGGATTTGTTGAAACTCGTAGAATGTTAAGATCACATTGATTCAAATCTTTTAAGATTTAATCGAAATGAACTAAAGTTAGCTGACTTGAATTGAAAACACTTGAATTGGACTTATTTTTTATTACAAGTCCAAGAGATTGTTAGTTTTACTTGACATAAAAAAATGACTACAATGATAAAAATAAATAAATTAAATATCTATATCACATCTCTAATTTAACGTTGGGTATAGATATTTGTGTTTTTCACAATGTAACCATCATTTTATTTTTTGAACTCTAAAGTCGGACCTGTCCAGCCTGAACTCAGGACATCTCAAGTTCAAAATAAATTCAAGCAAATAAGATCGGGTTTGAAATTACCATTCTTAAAAGAAAATCCGCCAAATGCAACCCAAAACATAACCTAACCCGACTTGCTCACAAACAAGGTCTAGTTGTAAGATAGTAGAGAAATGGAAAACACGGCGACCGTTAAGTAACGGAGGGCGTGGTATGTTGGGAAAAGCTTTGGCACAAATTACAAAACCTGAACGATTTTTTTTTTTATTAATCAAAACCTGAACAAATTTGAGAGTTTTGAGGGACTGCTATTTGTGCCGGGTCCCACAGTTCCACTAATCGCCGATTTTTTCACGTTATTATCGTGACTTGTAAGTAAACTTGCGTTGACTTGTTTCCTTTTGCTTTGACCTTGCTTACTGTTACTACCGACAAATACATGGGCCCCATTCCATTCTATGTTTAAAATGTTAAATTGGCAAAAACATGACTTATATTAAATGTACTTATATTATTGATACGTGTTTTTCATAAGAAATGTACTGTATTTTTGAAAAATTAATAAACAAAATTTTTTCTATATTAAATTATGTCATAAAATAGGGGTTGTTATGAATTTTACAGGTTGATTAATAAAAATACAATGCACATTAAAGTAAAATATTGAACTTTTTTAAGAAATATAAAATATTTTTTTTATAATTTTTCAATTTTCTTTTAATATAAAAAATTGACTTCACTTTTAAAAAAAATTTCACTAATGTGCATATATGTTTATTAACTAACCTGTAAAATTTCATAACAAGATGAACATAATTATCAAATTTTATGACATGATTTAATATTAAAAAATATTTATTTATTGAAATTTGTGAAAACAAAAATCTCTTTTTTGTGTAAAAAGTAACACAAAGGTTGTTTATGAGTCAAAACATGAGTCGTGTTTTTAAATTTTGCCCTGAATTTAAAATTGATTTGTTTGTTATAATCGTAAATCGCTATAGTATTGATTTATAGTTATCAGTGAACAGGTTATCGCGTTAAAGAATTTGTTATTTTATAATAATATGTTATTGTAAATTAGTACTGAATTTTATGGGACGCGTAATAGAAATGTTTTTTTTTATATAGTTAAGGCATATATATATATATTAATAGAAAATAAACAACAGTACAAGCCTAGAACAACAAAGATCTAAGAAGTGGAAATAACCAGCCCCAAATCCACAAAAGGGACTAAAAGGGCAACAAAATCTACCTCCATAAGGGTAGTAGTAGAGATTACAAACACCTTACTAAACATCTTATAAAAAAACTTGCCAAACAACCTGAAACTCCAAGAGCCATAGTTGCAGATCTGCAAACAAAATCCATAGAAACCACAGACCCGTACCACCAAGAGTTAGATCTGGAGAGATCGAAGCGAAGATTACTGTATCTCCGTTCTAAAAACCCGCTTCGGCAGTGATAACTCGCTTGTGTTAAAACATATAACATATTTAAAGACGTATATGTCATGACCCGAAAATGTATTTTCTTTTCCCAAATATTTTCTTTTCATTCCACCGCCCAATTTTGTTTTGATAATTTATACTTTTATTTTGAATTCTTTTTTCCATGCGACTAGCCTTTTATTTGCTAATAAAGCTCAGACCAGTTATGTTTATTCAACATTTTCCCTCTTTTGTGAAAAATACTTTTATGTAATCTTTCATTAGATTGTGTTCTGTTTGTAATGGTAATATTATTGCAGGGATAAAGTAAACGTTACATTCTAAACCATTAGAAGTTTTTTTCGGTTTTCACCACGAGATGTCTTGGACGGGTCCCATCTTAATAAACTTATAATAACTGTAATAATAAACTTTGTAGGTTTTAGCTGGTACTTACATTCACGAAAAAATGATTATATTAGTTTAACTTGCTTTGAATTTAAATGATAAGTAAATTTATTTTGTTCAATAATTTGTTTTAAATAAAAACGAAAAGGCGGAAAAGTGGGCACAAATACAACTACGAATATCACAATGCTTACTCATCATCAGACAGTGAGATCTAACCTCTGCCTTACGCCATCATTATTTTTATTATTTTTCTTCACCTTTTTTTTATTATTTTTGATGAATTAGAAACAGGATTCTTGATTGAAAGTGCTAGATATAGGAAATACAATACTCTAGAGGAGGGGTGAATAGAGTATGTCAAACAATTGTTAAAATGAAAACAGATTTCCAAGCATTGGATGACGTTTCAAGGCCTTGAAACAGACTGTTAAGTCCTCAAAACTGAAACACAAATAAACAAGAATGTAAAGCGGAAAAACAGTAAAAACACAGTGATATGTTACGAAGTTCGGTCACTAATTGATTTACTCTCCGCCCAAGAGTGTATAAAGCCCTTGAGACCTAACTCACTTTATTTATATTATTCCTTTAGTGTCCTAGTACAACCTAGAAGATGTAATCATTCTCTTCTTACCCATAGTCTCTTGCTACTATACTAGTCACAACCCAATTTAATATAAACAAAGTCAAGCTATCCTTTTACTCACAGAGGTGTCAAAAACACTAGCTCTAGGCAACTATCAACTCTCAACAAATATGAATATTAAGCAATAAAAGAGATGACAATCGCTTAAGCTTGAATCGGAAAATCTTGCGTGTCGATGGTGAGAACACTTGTTCAAAGCTTTTTGATCTTGCTGTTAACTCAGATGGAATGAATTCAAGTGTTGTCAAGTGTTGTATTTGCTGCTGCAATCTCAATTCCATTTATAGCAGCTGTTTCTCAATTTGACCGTTACAAAAATCATTATGTTTAAAGTTGATCTTTCGAATCTGTTTCCAGAATATTTTGTGAACGTTTGAAGATCGTTGATACTTTGAACGTTGAGTGATTCTGATTCTGATCTTGGAGCTGTTTGAATATATCAGAGATAATCTTCTTGATTTAGTTGGATTTATTCAATCCGATCAAATCTCCTTTAATCCTGCAACAGATTTGAGAAACATATCTAACAAACATATCTATTAAAATATGTTAGAGACCAAATCAATTTAATACACATTTGTCTTCATCATTCATCAAGAGTCAACATTGATATCT
>CAOJBJ010184006.1:0-13005 GCA_948291685.1 Euphorbia celastroides
ACTTTTACGAGCCTTATGAAATAATAAGTGTTTCATTTTCTTGTGTTGTATTGATTTGCTTTGAAACAATTCATTTGATAGTAATTGTTAACAGGAAATGTAATTTTGTATCTCAGTTGTGATCTGTACAATGGGTTTTGATCCTCAAATGTACTTTCTATGTCTGACGTTTGAATCACCTGTCATTTCATTATTTGAAACCAATTTTATTCATATAGATCAACTTATCTACTTAAATTTTTGATATGGTGCAATTCCTTGGGTGATTCTGCAGATGTTTGACGATCAAGACCTGGGGTTTTTTGCCAATTTTCTCGGCATATTTATATTCGCCCTGGTAATCGCTTATCATTATGTGGTGGCTGATCCCAAATATGAAGGGAACTAACTTTAAGTGGCATTTTTACTATTGTTTTTAATATGCAAGCCTGTTGTTAGCTATGTAGAATGAGATGTTTCATCGACTATATTAAAACTTCTTTTCCCCTTGAATGTCATTTTGTCCCAATATTTTGATATATCCTACCAAAGAAAACTTGGTTCAACCGTTCAAGTTTGTTAGTCTTAGATTAGGTATTGTTCTGTCTGTCTGGTAAGTCTGGGCTTTAGTGCTTGTGAGGTTATTGTACCATGTGAGCATGCTATATGAATGCTTTTATATGAAGTCTATACCCTTGAAATATATGATTCAAAGGTTGTTCATATATTGGATTATCCAGAGACTAAGTTTGCCTCATTATTTTACCCTGAAAGTTTGATATCAAGACTGTTCCATAGTTCTGTGGAAGATTATGCAACTATTAACCAAAAAGTTCAAATGTTATTGATCATTTTCAAAACTTGTGCTTAATCCAAATTTAGATGACGCATGATGGTATAACTATTTCGTTTAGTTGCGAGCATTAACTTGACAGGAAAAACATGACACTTGATTCCTTAATTTAATTCTTTTTTAATACTTGTTAGTGTCAATCTCATTGAAGTTGTTATCTCTATTCGGCAAAGTTTGAGAGTTCACGATTTCTCTTTCCCCAAATTAGGTATGATTAATTTGTGGTTGGTCATGACGTCATGTGCCCTATTTGGTGATCCTTATTGCAGTTGAGGTGTGTTTTATGCCTGTAGTGGAATGAAACTCAAAATGTAGTTTTAAAGATAAAGAGGTCATTCCCCAATCTTATTTGTTATTGGACCTCGTTTGTTGCATATCAACATGTGATTGCTGTCACAGTTCAACCTTATGAATGGTGCTTTTATTCTGCCTATCAGTTTTTCATAGGGGATATTTTCATTGTCCCAATAAGTCGCTCTTGCAACCTTTTTGTTTAACATTAATTTTTGGCTTTGAATAACACATTTTAGTCTTTCATATTAAATAATAATTAATTTAGATCTGTTTGCCTAGCTTTCTCAAAATTAAAATCTGCTGGTTTTTGTAAAAGCTTGAAAATTAAACTATTGGCAAAAGTAACTCAGAAAAGCAATGCTAAAGTGGCTTGTAATGAACAATATAAGCGCTTTTAGCATCTTAGAGACTCTCAGTGGGGTAAATCATTTGTTGGGACTAATTTAGTTCTTCTGTTGCCTTGTGATGTTAGATTATAAATCTTGATTTTATTAGTGAGATATTATAAGCTTCTATGAATTTTGGTGGTGTTAACAAATTAGTTGGAGGCTTGACTTTACCACATGAAATGGTTTGGTGTATGTGTATCAATATCCATAACAATTCATTTGAGGATTAATTATACAAAGCTATATAGTAATTTTTAATGGTGCCTCCTCCATGCCTTTTTCTTTTTTCCAAAATAGGTGCATCTACAGTCTGCAAAAGCTTTTATTTGTTATTTCTACACGTTTTTATTCCTACATCTAGAATATTTGATTCAGTAGAAATAGAACGAGCACTTTATGATTTATGACATGTGAAAGGCCTGAAAATAATACAGAAACCAATCCTTGAGGTGTATAACATTAATTTCATCTCACTCAAATGCTAAATAAACATAAGTGGGTCTTTCATCTTAAATTGATTGAAGCAGAAGTAATGGATTCACAGCTCTCTCTCTCTCTCTCATTATTTCTGTTCCCAATTAGCACACATTGATGTGTAAATTGGATCCATATGATCACGAATCATGGACTATATGCCCAAATCCCCCAAGTTCTTCAAAGTATTAGAATCACAAATACTATAACGCTCTGTACAATGGAAGGAATGTTTTTGTCACTCAAGAGATTGGCTGAAGAAAAAAAAAAAAGATTGTCCATACGAAACTTGAATCAACATTATTTCTACCTAAGTCGTTTGCAAAATTAGCATATGTATAGGTAACTTGTATACGATTAAATCATGAAACTGAATTGGTGTATGATTAGTATGCTGAATTTTTGTTAGTTCACCGTAAGTTTGCTCCCACTGCATGCTAATTATTGTATGATGATAGTAAGTATTGAAAACCGTTAAAAAAAAACCTACTAATTACAGCAGCCACGTGTTAAATAACAGATGAGCTGGTATCGTAAGCTGTAATCAAACCATAACTGTCTATAATGGTAGGAATTGAATGTCAATTTGGATTGTTCGATCTGTGCGAAATCCAATTTCCCATTAACGTGCTCTATCTTAAACTTTCATTTTCAACTATATTTTATATTCCCATTAGCCAAAACGGCCATCTACTATCACAAAAGATAACTCAAACCATTCTTTTGTTTTATTTGGACCAAAACAAATATAATAAACGCAACCTAGTTAACTTTCCTAATGAATCGAACAAAATGTTCAAATTGATTAGAAATTTAATGGATAAAAATGATAATCACGACCGCTTAGAACTAAATGCAACAACAATTGCTCTGTTAGGTGTGTTCTTCGGGGCTGTAACTCTGCATTGCATTTTCACCAGCTGCAAGTACTCGACCAACACCCGCCAAAGCCGCCCACCAAATAGAGGAAGAACTGCTGCTGTGGTGACTAGTGAATCAATGGCCACAGTTGCAGTCCCAGTGTCCAGATATAGCAAGGAATGCAACGAGGAAATGTGTTCGGTTTGCTTGTCTGAATTTAAGGAGGGCGAAGAGATTCGAGTGTTGCCCGAATGTTTGCACGTTTTTCACGTGGATTGTATTGATATGTGGTTGATTTCACACTCTAATTGCCCGCTTTGTAGGGCTACTACTGCTTCTGTTAGTGTCGCTCCTCAGCAGAATCATGATGTAGTTTTAAGAATAGCGACGGATCCCAATTGAATTTCAAATCTCATCGAGGAATGTTTCTTGAATAGTCAGTTACAGGCTAACAAAGCTTCATATTTGTCCCACACGATGACTTGTATGATAAAAATTACTAGTTGATAACATTATCAGTAAAATTGGACTTTGATCAAAGACGGTCAAGAAACCGCCTCAATCTCGCCCACGTATGGCAGAGTGGGAATACGCAAAACCGTATCGGTCAAGTGGACGGTACTGGGCCACAAATGCTCAATGAGTGGCTCAATGGCTTAATACTGTGACGAGTCGGTATCCCGAATCACAGGATATTAGTTAAATTCACCATTAAGGTAGCCAAGGGTCCTAATCCATTAAGGATTCTATTTTCTTATCCAACAAGGAAGTAATATTTAATGAGTTCTAATATGGAACAAATTCTAAACAAATCAGGAAATCTATAAAGATTCGGATTCCCCAATTATGTCATAAACCAATGCCTATAAATATCTATTAGCCTAAGGTCAAGAGGTATGCAATATCTAACCCTAGCTGTCGTCTCCTCCTTTAATTGGTTTTCTCCTAAGCTCGTTATTGACTTAGGCATCGGAGAGTCCCCCAAAGGGGCAACCCTGATCCTCTTCTTTCTCTATTTTGCAGGTTTTTGGTCTCCGGATTTGAGAGCTTGTGGACGGAGCTTATCAGTAATTTTCTAGAAAATTATGTGATACATGTGGTGAATTGAAGTTAAAGATAAAATATTAAGTTTACAACAATGGCTGAGTTCTCTAATAGATAAAACGATTGAAAGACTTTTTCCTCT
The DNA here is from genome assembly GCA_948291685.1 of Euphorbia celastroides. NCBI lineage: Eukaryota > Viridiplantae > Streptophyta > Magnoliopsida > Malpighiales > Euphorbiaceae > Euphorbia > Euphorbia celastroides. The sequence continues at coordinate 4,037 of CAOJBJ010184006.1, forward strand.
TCAAAACAGAATATTCAGAAAAGAAAAAATCAATTGCATGTCTTTGTGAGAGAGCCTGAATAGATTTAGGTACATATACAACTGCACTTTTGCAAATCATACGGTGTTTTCCTTTCCTAGTACTAAGTTTTTGTATTCACCGGTGATTTGGAATCAGAATATCATTCAATTCAATTTTTGAGATATATATATATATATATATATATATATATATATATATATATATATATAGAATAAGGTCTGGTCCTATTAATGGGGATTCAGTAAATAGGAGAAAGTTTGAAACAATTTAGAGTTTTTTGGGTATTAAATGTAATTGCTAATTCACAAATCTGCCGATTTGGCATGTACAAAATGAAAACTTTATTCCGAATTCAATGAGAATTTTGAAAACTTTTCAGCTTATTCTCTTTTATGAAAGTTTTTTATTTTCTCACAATGTACTCAAAAATTGGTTTATGGAGATAGCAATGAAATGTTATTTTAATAGTGTTCCTCAATTAAAAATTAATCATCTTGAGAACTTTTAAGAATAACTAGGTCTAACTCTATTTAGCCTAAGTTTATTTAGTCATGCATCAATATCTGATTAGTAAAAAAATTCACAAGACAGACAGTGTTAGGAGGGCCGGCCGTTTTACCGGCGAAGCCTCTCCGATGCCAAAGTCAGGTATAAGATTGTGGAATGAAGAGAGTGAATAGAGAATGGGGAGAAGAAGTTACCTTTCATATCCGATACCTTGGCCTTTATATAGGCTGCATGGAGAGGAACGTGCTGAGCTAGGCTTGTGCCAAGCTGGGGCTTTTGCCGAGGTGCCGAGCTAGGCTTGTGTCGAGCTGGGGCTTTTGCCGAGGTGCCGAGTTAGGCTTGTGCTGAGCTGGGGCTTTTGTCGAGGTGGTTCTGCTGGTGGCGAGCTCAGGCGCGCGTGCCTTCTTAGGCTTATTGTGGTTAGCCAGGTTTGAAGGCGTTGTGATGTAGAGGAGCGTGCTTTAGCCTATTTGGAGAAGGCGGATCACACATTTTAGCAGTTTTGGGTTTTCGGGTCTGTTTCAGAAAATGTCCGTTTTTCGCGCAAGAGTAGAGTTTTTTGATCGAAAACGGCCTTCTGAGCAGACTAATTTTTATGAGCCCCACCCTCTCGGGCCAAAAAAATGATGTTTAGGCCCTCAAAACGGCGTTTTTCGGTTTTTGGCGAATGTTGCAATTTTAATTTCTTGTGGACTTATTTTGTAATTTCGTTTTCTGCACCTCCTTTAAACCCTAGACTATTTAAGGGCGTGTTTGAAACTTTGTTAGGGTTTTTTTTCTTGAAGTTTAATCAATTGATGGATTGGTCAGTTTTTTGCAATTCTTGGCAATTTAGGGCTAATTGTCAAGTTTTGTGCTTATTCTTCAATTTTCTGTCGTTTTCGCTGCATCACGTTGTGAGCTTGCTTTAGGCATGTTGGGCCCGATGTTTGATGGGCCCTTTATCTCTTTTGTTATCAGATGTCCCTCCGCAGCTCGGGAATCGACTCTTCAGGGTCGATCTGTAAAAAAAAATTTCTTGTGAAAATTTTTTCTTTGCTCTCGCAAATATGTCCATCCGCAGCTCGGGAATCGACTCTTCAGGGTCGAGCTGCGACAAAATTTTACTTGTGAAAATTTTATCTTTACTCTCGCAAAGATGTCCCTTCGCAGCTCGGGCATCGACTCTTCAGGGTCGAGCCGCGACAAAATTTTACTTGTGAAAATTTTGTCTTTACTCTTGCAAAGATGTCCTTTCGCAGCTCGGGAATAGACTCTTCAGGGTCGAGCTGTGACAAAATTTTACTTGTGAAAATTTTTTCTTTGCTTTCGCAAAGTTGTCCCTCCGCAGCTCGGAAATTAACTTTTCAGGGTCGAGCTGCGACAAAATTTTACTTGTCAAAATTTTGTCTTTGCTCTCACAAAGATGTCCCTCCGTAGCTCGGGCATCGACTCTTCAGGGTCGAGCTGCGATAAAATTTTACTTGTGAAAATTTTGTCTTTGCTCTTGTAAAGATGTCCCTCCACAGCTCGAGAATCGACTCTTCAGGGTCGAGTTGCGACAAAATTTTACTTGTGAAAATTTTGTCTTTGCTCTTGTAAAGATGTCCCTCTACGGCTTGGGAATCAACTCTTCAGGGTCGAGCTGAATGCAGATTCATGGGAGTTTATCGTGGGCGCGAAATGCTTGATTCCTAGCTTATGGCATGCACAACACACGCGACCTATGGCTTTCTTCACTCTCGCGTGGTGTCGTTATGTTTTTGAATTTTGAACTCCTATAAAGCTTATCCGATACTCTCTCTCCTCCTTCTTCCTTTTCTACTACAGTCACATTCACTCTTTCTTTGACTTCCGACAACAGTCCAGTCGATTAGCTTCAATTTTCTTTACGATACGTTCCGATTCACTTCTTTCATTCTTGTTTTTTGCTTGTTTTTCATTTTCTTCATGAATGCGCTCTTTTTAATTGCAAATCTTTCTCCTTCATCTTTCGACTTTGAAGATTCAATAAATTCTGCTTTGAAAATGGCTGGTACCAACACTTATAGCACCGAGTGTGACCCAAAGTATCATGACGAGTCTCCTCCTTCTCATCGCAAACCACGGTGTGCGATAAGATATAATCAGGAGGAAGCTGAAGCTCTGGAACTGACGCTGAATGTTTTGAATCCTAGGCGAGGGCAACGGAGTGAACCTGAGGTGCCTTTGGCCTCCGATACTACGACGATTTTTTCTCCGTCTATGCGTCCTTCAGAGCGTGTTGAGAGATACCGCCACCGAATCATTCATTTTCAAGGTGTTATTGCGTCAGTTCTGGACCTCACAGATGAGATGTTTCGCCCTCCCGAGGGATATTTCATAATTTTCACCGTGCAGGTCGATTGGGGGTTTTGCCTGCGACTGAGCCATGGTGTGAAGTCTGTCTTGAAGGAGTTTAGACTCTATCCCAGAAAAATTCACCCAAACTCATGGCTTTCTCATATCGATGCTGGAGAAGGTCTGTGAGGACCTTCATCTCTGGCTTGATGTGTTCCAGCGATTTTACATGCCGAAGTGCCAGAAACTAGGATTTGGTCTACTGGGGACCTGGGCGAGCTTAGGCTCCAAAGTTATACGAGCCCCTCAGGAAGCTCGGGGGTCCTTGGAAGAATGATTGGTTTTTGGTGGGTTTGAAGACAGAGGAGAGAAGGGGTTTTCTGTACCTAGGTGGGAAATTTCCTTTCCCTCTTCAGTGGAATTTTAACCCTTTGGCAAGTACTATTGGAAGGAGGACTGCTCTTTGTGGAAGGTGCAAGCACGCAGTATACGTATCCTTTGAAAATTAAATCCCAAGGAGATCACCTATGCGCAAGCCGTGAAGAATTTGTTCAATGACTAGGTTATGTACCGCTGGGATGCGGATTATAACCTGTTCCTGGCCGACGTGGAAGCAGTGCGTAAGTGTCTTTTTTTAGTTGTTTGGTTGTTGTCTTTTTTTGTATGCAGGTATGCTAATTTTCCTTCCTTTCTTCGTGATCTTGTAGAAATTACAGTTCGGGATCAAGCCGAGAAGGTAAAGAAGAAGAAGGCTGTTGGGGTCGAAGGTGAGGTCTCTCTAGGGAGCCTTGAAAAGGACATTGATAACTATCCTAAAAGGAGTCAGGTCGGTGCTGGCACCTCGGCACCCCAGGAAGGTCCTCCTCTTGCCATGTCTTCCTCTGTGAAAATTTTGTCACCTCAGGGAAAGAAAAACGATAGCCTCAGGAAGTGATCACTCTCGAGGTAAGAGATGACGCTCTGCGGGCACTGAATGAAGAGATCAGTGAGGTCCCCGAGGATGCGGCTGAGGCAGGTAAAGAGCCAAAGGGGGCCACTGCTTCGGCTATTGATGCTTCCGAGGACATCGGTCTGACTCTGGAAATCAATCCTACCGCGAAGCCAAAAAATTGATCCTGTGGTAAGGGAAAAAGTGTCTCGACTTCTTCTGAGGCTACTTTGTCAGTGGAGAAGCCGCCCAAAAGGGCTCGCAGGAAGCTCGCCTTGATCCCTCCTCTTGTCGCGGGGTGATTCCTCTTTCTCCTGAAGAGGAGGCAGCTCGACAGTTAGCTCACCCTCCCAAGGTATGCTTGTTCTTTCATCTAGTTTTCTTTCTTTATTTTGTCTATGTTGATCATCCTGTCCTTGTTGTTGATTTGGTCGAAGTTATATGAACCTGGGGTGAGACTGGAGCAACCCGAAGTGGTGGGTGATTTTCTCCGTTCACCGGTCTACCTATGGAGAAGTACGCTTACTGCTAGGAGACTCATTCGGAGATATTTCACCGAGCCCAGACTGCTCTCTTACGGGTAGGGTGTCTCCTAGCTTTAGCTCAAATTTGTTTGGGAAATTGCCATTCCCTAATGATTTTATTGAACTTAGGCTTTCATGGATGTCTCATATGCTCATGTGCACGCCAACGAGCTGGAAAAGAGGACAGTTGAGGCCGAGGAGGAGGCGCAAGACTCCAAGAGGGCCTTGTCCACCCTAGAGGCCGAACTCAACCAACATGTTGAAGAGATAAAAAAGAATTCTGAGGAAGACAAGGCTGAGTTCGAGGAGGCAATGAAGAGGCTAGAGGATATTGCCAAAAAGGTGGGCGACTCTCATCAAAACGAGCTCACCAACCGCGATGCCAAGAGAGCTTGCGGTTGAAAGAGGTGGCTCTGAAGTAGTGGGAAGAGGATCTAAAGTTGAGGGATGCCGCCATTGAGGCTAAAAGCAAAGCCTTTACCGAGCTGGAGGGTAAACTTTAGCCGGCCGAGAATTCCTGAGCTCAGGCTTGTACCAGTCGCAATAAATGGCAAAGTTCTTATCAGCAACGGCTTAAGAAAAACAAAGTTTTGAAGCATTATTCCCAGAGGAAGTATGACAGAACGATCAAGGACTTGCATTATTGGATGGCTTATCGGAGCCAGTTTTTATTCACGGCTCGGGGAATGTTTCACAATGAAAACCTGGACGAGTTGACAAGGCTAGAGGATTTTGTGCCTGGTGCCGAAGTTCGCTTCTGGGAAGATGACCTACGCGTCCGCAGTGATGAGCTTATGGCCTTGATGAGGCAGATAGAGGAAGAGAAGGAAAAGGGTGCTTCCTCTCCTGCTGGCTCTACCACCACCTCAATCTTCTCTGAGTTTGAGGGAGAAGAGGAGGAGGTAGTTAGTTCTCTGTCCCAGCCAGCTCCTTAGCTTCTCTTTTCGTTAGTCTTTTTTCTGTTTTTCATTTTTGGGATCATGTGGCTTTTTATAGCCTTTATGTAACTCTGGGATTATAATGAAATATTATTTTCCTCTGTTATCTTATTTAAATTTGTGCCATCATCTTTGCTCTCGCAATGATGAGCACGCAACTCAATGTGCACTTCTTTTATGGTTGCGGGCTTATTTTTTCCTTTATCTGCATTTAATAGCTTTGGCTTGTGTGTTTTTCCTCGTGGATTTAATGCTTTTTGCTGTAAGTTTCATTGCCTTGTTCGTTTATGAGAACTGTGGTGTGTTTATTAATTGATTACATTTTGATTCATCATTTTCGTTTGAGTGTTGATGTATTTTTGTGAATCTATTTCACTTTTGTTTGTATTGCGGTACTCACTTGTGGAGTGTTGGCATGTAGTGGTGAGCTGGTCATGCTTAGGTTAAGACAATGTAATTTGTTAGCACGATTGTGTGAGTGTGATACTCGAAATTGTACTTTGATTGATAATGTCATTACAACCGTGGCTATAGATGCCTTTTATAAAGATAAATGGCATGAGCTAATCCTGCTCTAGTGCCTACATAACAATGGCTAACAGTGCCTTTAGGGAAAGTAAAAGGTGGTGGGTAGCTCCTACGAGCTGTTGTCTGATCATTTTCCAGGGTAGAATTTCTTCAGTGCGGCCATGTTCCAGGTTCGCGGGATCTCTTTCCCGTCTAAGCTCTGTAGCTTATATGTATTCAGGCCAACTTTGGTTTTGATCTTAAAGGGGCCCTCCCAGTATGCCAAACTTCCCCTGGCCTTCTCGAGCTCTTGAGGCCTCAGTGCTATAGAGAACCAGGTCTCCAATTTGGAGAGTCCTTGGGTGAACTGTCTAGTTGAATACAGATGAAATTCTTTATCAGTAGGCCTCGACTCGTACACCAACTTGCTCTCTCTTCTCATCAAGCTTGTCGAGATTGGTTCTCAAAGTTTCTTCATTGGGCCCTCTAGCGGTGTAATGGAGCACTCTCTCAGTGGGAGTTCCAATGTCGGCTGGGATAACTGCCTCTGTGCCATAAGTGAGGAGGAATGGGATTTCACCTGTCGTTGTTCACGGGGTTGTTCGGTATCTCCACGGTATGTTTGGCAGCTCGTCAACCTATGACACTCCGCTCATCATCACCCTGGCTTTAAGCCCTTCCATGATGGTGCGATTCGTTACCTCAGTCATCCCATTGCTTTGGGGATAGGACAAGGAGGTGAATCTTAGCTTGATGTGGAGGGCATCACAATAGGCCTTGAAGGCTTCACAGTTGAATTGTGTGTCGTTGTCAGCGATGACTGTATGGGGAATGCCAAAACATGTTAGCACAGACTTCTCAAAGAATCGAATTACCTGTTTTGGCGAGATGGTGGTGATGGGCTCTACTTCTATGCATTTGGTGAAGTGGTCCACGACTACTATGATCCATTTTTTCTGATACTGTGCTGGCGGCATTGGGCCGATGATATTTATTCCCCAAGAAGAAAAAGGACATGTTGATCTGATGGATGTTCTCACTGTGGCGGGTACTCGGGTGTGGCGAGCATAAGCTTGGCACTCTCTACACTCATGGGCTAGGGTGGTGGTGTCGAGCTCCATTGTTTGCCAGTAAAGGCCTAGAAGCTTTGTGTTGCGTACCATTGCATCTTTCTTTTCATGACCGCTACAGATGCCCTCGTGCACTTCTCTAAGAACATAATCTGCCTCTACCTTACCTACATACTTCTTCCAAGGGTGGGTTAGCGACCTCCGATACAACGTCTCACCGATGAGTGCATATTGGTATGATTTTCTACAGTCTTCTAGGCTTCTATTGGATCAGCGGGTAGCTCGCCAGTTGACAATTATTTCTTTAAAGGTGTGTACCATTCATCTTCTTGCTCTATCACCGTGAATTCGGTGCACTGATGAATATTGGGACACACTTGGGTCACGATGGCACAAGGGACCATGTTTTCCCCGCAAGGGTCCAAGGCAGCCTTTGCAAGCCGATCTGCTTATGGATTTTGGCTGTGAGGGATGTGTATTAACTCCACTGCGGTGCCATTTGCTTTGATATGCTCCATCTGCTCTCTTGCCCTGTTCAAGTACTTTACAATGTTTTCATCTCGAGTGGTGTAGCCTCCTCCGAGCTAATTAAGCACTAGCTTTGAATCAATTTTGATGCGCACTTTGTTGGGTGCGATGGCTTTGACTATTTTTAGTGCCCATAGAAGGGCCTCGTATTCAGTAGCATGGTTGGTTGCTTTCCAAAGTAGCCGTACTACTTGGCTGATGCATATGTTTTTAGGGCCGATGATATGCAAGCCGATGCCTCCATGCTCCTGGTATGAGCTGCCATCGATGTATATCGTCCAAGTGCCTTCAACCGAGCTACATCTCTCTTCAGACGGGGCCTCATTGATGAAGTCAGCTAAAGCTTGGGCCTTGAAAGCCTTTTTGGGTTCGAAGCGAACATCAAGCTCCGAGAGCCTTAGCACCCACTCGGCGATTCCCCCGGTGATCTCTAGCTTCTGCAATGTTTTCTTGAGTGGTAAGTTTGTTGTTACTATTACTGTGTGGCTCTGGAAGTAGTGAAGGAGCCGCTTAGATGCTAGGACAATGGCATACGCAGCCTTTTTGAGTCTTGGATATCTTAGCTCGGTGTCCTTGAGGACCTTGCTACAGTAATTGATTGGGAACTGTTCCTTCTCTTCTTCTCGAACTAGGGCCACACCTATGGCCTCGTCGCTGACGTTGATGTATAGGTACAGTGGTTCACCTTCTCTGGGTTTGCTTAACATGGGTGGTGAGGTAAGGAAATCTTTCAGCTCAGCGAATGCCTTGTCACATTCCTCGATCCATGCGAAGTCTTTAATACTCTTTAAAGCTTTGTAAAAGGGGAGGCATTGATGAGCTGAGCAAGAAATGAATCTTCCCAAGGCATTGACTTTATCGTTGAGCACTTGCACATCATTTACAAATCGGGGAGGAGAAAGGTCAAGGATGGCCTTGAGTTTTTCGGGATTGGCTTCGATTCCCTTTTCAGAGACCATATACCCCAAAAACTTTCCCCCTATGACTCTGAATGCGCATTTTTCTAGGTTCAGGTTTAGGTTGAAATCTTTTAATATCTCAAAGACCTTCTCTAGGTCCTCCGCATGGGTTTCTCTTGACTTGCTTTTGACCACCATGTCATCAACGTACAGCTCAATGAAGTCCCCGATCAAACCTTCGAACATTTATGTTCACCAACCTTTGGTAGGTTGCTCTTGCATTCTTCATTCTGAACGACATTACCTGGTATCAATAAGTGCCTTCATGGGTGATAAAGGATGTTTTCTCCACATCTTCATCCACCTTGGGGATTTGGTTGTACCTTGTTTTTGCATCCAACATCGACATGATGGCATGCCCTGTTGTGGCATCGACAAGCATGTCGATGTTGGGGAGAGGGTATGAATCATTCGGACAGGCCTTGTTTAGATCAGTGAAGTCGATGCATATTCAGTAGGTACCATTTAGCTTGGCAACTAATACCACGTTTGCCATCCATTTCGGGTATTTGACCTCTCTGATGTGGCCGATCTTGGTTAACCTCCTCACCTCTTCCGAGATGATCTTCTATTTCTTGGGGCTGAAGTTCCTTCATTTTGCTTGACTGCTGTGACTTCGGGGTCAATATTGAGTTCGTGTTCGATAACCCCAACCTTGATTCCCGTTATATCACTTTCTTCCCAAGCG
>CAOJBJ010184073.1:0-12277 GCA_948291685.1 Euphorbia celastroides
GCAGTTACACTCCTAAATAGAAAACATCCTATATTATAAGGAGCTATCACAGATCCCTTAATCAATAGCCTATATAATATCCATACCATAGCCAGTCTACCCAAACTCTATCGATCCAGTCCCTTCGCCCCTCGGTTCAAAACTGGTCAAGAATAAGTCAGTTAAACTCGTCTGAGGGTAATCCCCTACAGTTGCAGCAGAAGTCTCTCTTTCCTTCCCGCCAGTGAAAAGTGCTTCTACCTTCTCTTCTTTCTGCGCAAGCTAGAAAGCAAAGCGTCTTCCTTTTGAAGCCATTGAATATTTACGTGGGTGGTAACCATTTCCTGAAAGAAAGTTACGAGTTGAGGTTAGCTCTGGACTAGCCGTAATCTATTTTCCGAGCTATGCTATATCAAGTATCCTAGCCTTTCGCCTAAGCCATCGTCCCGTCATCCATAGTTCGAAGAACTAAGCGATTTCATACCATAGCGCTTTGCACTCTGTGATTTACATACCTTCTCTTCTTGACTTGCGATCGGGTACCTATCTATCTATAAGCGGGCAATCTCAAAAGGAAGAGGAAAACCTTGGGATCTTTTCTTTTCTACTGTCGTGCTGGAGCAATCAATCAAGACTTGCTTTGGGATCGCGGAGTGTAGGAAATAAAATAGATATGACATCGCAGAAGAGCGAACAAGAAGAGCCAACAGACACAAACACTAAGAAATGAAACTTCCACATTCCATAATAAAGGAAGGTTGCAGGCAGCAATCAATAACATCAACAATCGCTCGTAGCGTAGGAAAAGGGTTGGCTTACCGCATCTACCTTCTCGGGACGGGATAAGGGCTGGGGCGTTCACTAAGTACTCAAGCTGCTGGAGCGGCAGGCATGCCGAAAAAAAGAAAAGGATTTTCATCGATGACTTAGAGCTAAAAGCAGGCGTGCTCCTATTGATAATACGCTCTCACTTGGCTTTAGTCCACCCGGCATAACCGCATTTCAACCAACCGACTTCCGGATGAAAACCCATGATTGGATCTGCTAGCTTGAAGGCCTGGATCAAGAAGGTGAAGAAAAGACTTTCGGAACCGATCTCCGGAGTCCATCCCCGCCTTTATTGAGAAGAAAGAGAGATTAAGGTTGGACATCCATCGCAGCCGTGATGACTCAGTTGAGTGTTCATTCGACCTACCCGGCCGATCAAACCTATCCGTTTTTGGGTTCGATCCAGCAAGTGATCCATAAGCACCAGTAGAAGCAGAAGCATATCCAGAAGCCGATACCAACAGCAGTAGAGTAGAGAAAGACCTCCGCTAATAGAACAAGAGGCATATCTGCCGATGATAACGAGAGCAGTACCGATAGCACCAATAGCATCTCTTCCAGTTCCTTTACTAGTCAGGGGAGCCATCACCAGGGCCGATGATCCAAACCCATACGAGATGCCCTTATGATGATTGATGATGGGCGTGATCCATAGCCGATGTCGGCTAGAAGCAGTAGAAGCTATGGAGATAGAGCACCCTTCAAGTTTCAGATCTCTATGGAGTTCCATTTCCTGTTAAAGAGACTCCAGATAGAGATAAGACGCGAATCGAGTGAGCTCATTCGCTTTGGTTTTCTCTGGAAGATCTATGATTTGGTAGCGGAGCGGAGAAGGGTGTCGCTTGGAGCCCGCCATGTCTTCAAGAACACCCCCCCGGATTTCGGTTCCTAGGACGAGTCTCTGGCATGGGAGTCGAGCCTGAGGGCTTCACCCGGGGATCATCGAACATCAGACTTTAGACACACCTGGGGGAAGGACTATCTTTAAGCAATTAATAAACCGAATTCACTTTCACTGATAAAGAGACGAAACTCACACGTAATGAACCTAAACTAAAGACGGAACGGAAAGAGTAATTCACTGAATACCAATTTATTCAAATGAAATAAGCCGGACCGGAATAGATAGCCGTTAGTCCTAAAGCCGAAAGATGAAGGCTGCAGCATGTGAAGAGGACGAAAGCCAAAGGCGAAGAAATAATAAGATTCACTAGATATGATGTCTATAGTACCACAGCTCTCAGACCTAAGGCCGAAGCTTTTGGCTTCCCCCTTGTAAATATTCTATAGGCAGAACTCTCTCTAAACCACTAAAGACAGTCACCTACAATAATCAGTAAAAAAAAGTCTACCTATGGTACATTGTAGAGAGACGTTCGACTCCACCGCTGAACTGTTCCGAAGTAGCAAGACGAGTGAATGAAGGCGCTGTAAGCGGTAGTGAATACTCGTTCCATGGAGACAAAACCCTCCGGCGTAAACGTTCCATCATTATAGACTGAACTCGCTGTGAACCCTTTCGATTATTAGTAGCGGGTGGTGAAGTAGCCCTCTCCTCTTCCTGTAGGTCGGCTAACTCTGTCCCTCTCCAAACCATTTCTCTCCTGTTGGGGACGCGGTAAAGCTACCTCGTTCCCCGGCTAACTACGTTCCCCAGTCGACTTACTTTGTACCTCTCGGAAAGCTAAGCGACTCTGTTCCGTATCCCCTTGCGGTAAATACACTTCCTAGCCCTTCCTTAGGCCTTTCAGTCGAGCTGCTTTACCAAGTTCAACTCCTGTCCGTCCGCTCGGTATAACACCTTTCGAGCTATCACCTGCAAAACTTCTGTCCAAAACTTCTGTCATAAGATAGAATCTTTTTTTCACAAATTCTAGATTTTAGGTTTTCAAATGGGCCAAAAACAAGGGTTTTGGTAAAAAAAGATCTAGAAAAGCGGTCGTTTTTCGTCATGCTTAACACATGCAATTAGAAGGAAGTTTTTTTGCTCTCGACTCGGTAAAGGGGGTTCCACCATTACCTGCCAAGCTAAAAAAGGAAAAAAGGCGAAAAACGGCCAGTTTCGCGCGCCACAACAGCCGCTTGCAAGGTCTTTGCCCATGAGACCTCGCTCCTGCCGTTAAAATTGTAGCTGTTCCCGCTAAACCCGTATCCGCTGCGGCTGCTGTTGGTGAGACATGATCCGAATCTTGTTGGCGAAAAGCCGACTTCTTTATTAGGGGGCTAAACAGGTTTGTGTTCCGCCTTCTATTTTAATGCTTGGGAAAGAGCGCCAATACCGATCCGATGAAGCATCCTGGTCAATTGCATCGAACCAAGCATTCTGGGACTGATCTCTGCTAATAGAAGATAACGGATTAGAATCATTATGGGACCTACCTTTAAGTTAAGGGTTGCTTGCCCTCTTTAAAGCTTTGTTTCAAACCGTGCACCGCGAGACTGTATGGGCCCCCTTTCTCTATGGGGATTCTCGGGGAACTCATCTCTGTCTCTTGAGACGGAAAGCACTCTTAGGGTAAGGGTTGACTCCTTTCTTCTAGGTACATCAGGTTTGCTTGTCCCTATCTTCTAGCTTGCTTCAAAAGCTCGCACAACGACTATCTTATAGCTTCAAATGGGAATGGTTGTTCACAAGCATCGGTCGAATAAAGACTGAGACCAAAGGGGACTTTACCCGGAGCTTTAATAGAATAGGGCAAAGCATTTCGTTCCCTGATCTCTGCCTTTAATATAGGGGGAATTGCGAGAGAAGAACCGAACCCCCCTCTAAGGGTTGTAGCTATTAGTTAGTGGGTGCTTTATCAGCTGCCTTTATACCAATATGGGGCCTCTTCATGCAACTTCTTCACCTGCTTCGCACCCTAGTCTCCTATTCATTCTTCGCACCCTAGTCTCCTATTCATTTTGGCTACGATGCATCTCGAGATGTTTACATACGATAAACGAAAGTGTCTTTACCTATACGATTCGAACCAGTTTTCCAATTTCTATTTTGAGTTGTTGGCCAAATACTTTTTTCGCAGTCTCACGGATGAACCTCTTTCCCCGCATTCTCAGGGGAGAAATAACGGAGATAACATTCGTGCTTTCTTTCTTATGCTGCTTCCCCATCTTTCTTTTGCTTGCAGGAGTTGACGAAGAGGAAGTGGGAAGACCTCCCTACCCAACCTTACCTAAGGTCAAGCAGTTTGCAACTCCGATCCCTAACCTAAAGGTCAGTTTGAAACTCCCGGTCTAACAGTGTATTGTCCCATCTCCTAGCTCAAACTAAGAGCAGTTAGGAATGAGACTTCCTCCCTATTCTTATGGGTCGAGTGAGCTCTTCCTTCTCTCCTTCGGCTAGCCGACTCGACCTTTCTTACCTGATATTGGTTCCCCTTTCAAAAGATGGCAAGGCTAAATAATCAGCTTATTTTCTTCCTCCAAAGAGCTTAATAGCTCTGAGTGAAGCTAAGGTAGATGGATTGCTTAGCCAAGACTATCTCGACCTTGTAAAAAAGTAGCTTAGCTTTCTAACAAAGCAAGTAGCTAGCGCATCTCTTCCCTCTTTGAGCCAACCGTTCACTTACTCTAACGAGCGAGTAAACTTCGTTCACCACTTACTACGTTCTTTCGTATAAAGCTAGGATTAGGAGCTCGGACAGACACTCAACATCTTGAAAATGACGAGTACCACTTTTCGAAAGAAACATCTTCCATGGGTATGCGAAGCCAGTAGCCGCTAGAACAATCATCCTGGATTTATTGCTACACAAACCGTTGAGGATAGTTCCAGATCTGGGCCAAGACGAACTGTTATAGGGGATTTATGTTAAATAAAGTAAAGGACGAGCCCCCTTGAAGGAATTAGCTAACTATTACAATACACGATTACCCGATCTAGAGTAGCCTTCTCTCGATCACTTCTTTTGAGGAAACCCGGAAAAATTTGCATAAGAATTTTATAACGCGAGAAAGCTACTTCAATCCCTTACCTACCCCAGTCCATCCCTTCACCCGGATAATGACCACTTAAGCACCTCTGGAAGCGAACAGAAAGAGTCCGCCTCGTCCTTATACGACTTTCTTTCCCTGTGTTCTATCACTCACGGATGGCCGAAGAAATCACAACCAGGGCAGTCACCTGGTAGCCTCCTCACTAAACACAAGTAAGAGCTAGCTTGCATTGAGAATGAGGGCCCTCCTAAGGACTTGTTTTCAGCTCCTTACTTACAGATAAGAGCTAAACGTTGGGAAAGGATAAAAGCAGCTCATAGCAAGTTCGTTGGCCAGAAAAGGCGATTAGGGTGGGGGTTTCCCTCTTAACCCTTATCTAAAGGGTAAGATGATCGCTTATCTCCGTAGGGAGATGAAGCCTAAGGATATACGATTATATCCTGAGGAACTTCTTTCTGAGGAATTCAATGAGTACACTCTAATCCGTAATTGGCTCAAGTATGTGCACTGGTATTATTCAACGGAGTCGGTATCCATTGAGGAATTCTTCGATGCGCCTATCTGCGCTTCCACATATAAGAAAACAATGCGAGATGAAAGTCTCGTACGGTTTGGTTATCTGTGGAAACTGTATGATATGGCAGCAGGCTGGACTATGTCCACAACGCCACCGTTCGTCTTTGATACGGCGACGGTCGTGGAATTTCCTTTCTGGGTACGTGGAGGTTCTTCTGGAACCGACTTCCTACTGTCTCCCGTGGTTTTGGAGGAATTACGTGAGGTAAGTAAGTCCCTCAAGCGTCGTGAATCCACTCCTCCCTGCGAGTGCGAGGTATCTATACCTACGTCCGAGGTTAACAAATAGAACGCAATTGGTCTGAACGAGCGAGAGGTCCGATGGTCTCGAGCGTAAGCGATCGGGTACTTAACGTACGTTATCCCGGGTGAGTTATTGCTTCAAAGAGGGAGAACCTACACAATCGTAGACTAGCCCCTTATCCAAAGACGGCACCTAACGCCATCACCAAAGGATACTACCATCGTCCGCCAAGGCATCAAAAGCAGCTCAGGCTACGAAGCACTTTCAAAGACAGGCTGAGTGAAGTCGTTTGCGCAAGGGGACGAAGGCAGAAGCTGAGTCCGAGGAGTAGTAAGCAGAGGAAAGGACCCGGAGAAAGAGCAATTATAGAAGGTACGAAGTCTCTGAATGAGTTGAACTATGTTCAACGAATCTCTAGCTTGCGAAGAGGTACGAAGTTGCTCGAAGTTGAACTATGTTCAACGAGTGTAATGATTCGTTACAAAACGAATTTCGTACCTATTCTGCCATACTTGCTCTCGAGAGACATGGACCAAAAAGTGCTCTTTCATGAGAGAGGATAGCCATAGGGAAACCTGTGGCTGGATTGAATCCTTTAGAAATAGGTAGAATCCATTATGATGGAAGTTGTGTTCTAGCTAAGTAAATGGTGAGTGATGACAGCCGGCTCCATCCTTCGTAGTTGCTCACAGGTCTAGCTCTATGGCACCGACAACCTTCAGCGCTGGTGAAACAAACGCCCTATATCCATTTAGGGGGGTAGGATACGGCATGCTTTCTCAGGGAGACATATCCATGCAAACAACTATTTTCCTCCCGATAAAAAGAGGAGGAGTTGGAATTGACTTCTTTCAAGCGATCGACGAAAGCTTTCTTTCACAGGCGGATCAGTGCTCTGATTCTACTTAATTATATTTATTTTTATATTTATTTAATATTTTTTTTTAATGAAAAGCTTTACCGTGACATACTAAAAAAGAGGGTCTTGCGATGCTTCTTCACCCCAGGTCACCAACCAGTGGAAGAGTCGAAAGCGGAGTAGAAACGAACCTTTAGTCACGTAGGGGCCCCCTAGAGCGTTCTTTTGAGGATCTTAACTTAATCAGCAGAGGGGAGGAGTAATTCAGTGAAAAGTCCAGGTCTTCAATTCCATTCTATTGAGGGGTCAACAAGGACCAAGTGCTTTCTTCGTAGTTTACCCATGTAAAGCGATATGCTGGAAAGAAAGTCGGATGCGCTACAGGAAGAAGATGAAATGAATGCTTCGTTTTCGCTCTTGGTCTGAGCTCCCTAGACCTTGTTTAGGAAGTATCCAATCCATTTCCAATTCCAATAGGTCTGCTATCGTCTAAGAGGATCAAGGCTGCTTTTAGTCTAGTTACCTTTCAAACATCTAATTGATAGAGGCATACGTCAGTATCTTATCCCATAAGACTGAACGCAAAAAGTCTTCAAGGGCCGGTAATAGAATGTAGCTAGATAACTCTTTCCAAAGCATTAACGAAATGTGGGATGGGGTTCGATCCGGATGCTGCTAACATGCTTCGAACTGAATCATGCAAAGTCTGGTTCAGAATAAAAAGGCACTTCGGGATTCTAAGTCTGAACATATGAGATAGGACAAACCTTGTCCGAGCATGGTTTTTTTGTCCTTTCATTCTATCTTCCTTTCCTCTCTCAATCCTTAGGCGGAGTAGCGATTCATTCGCAGGAAAAGGGGTGCTTGCAAGAAGTGGGAAGTTTCTGTTGATTAAGGGCAAAAAACGTAGAAGTCGAAATTCCGAGTCTACCTCTTTTCGCGGGTTCATCCAGCAAGCCAGTTTGAGAAATGGAATTCGTTGGGCGCGCTAGCTAGGCTACAGATTTAGGTCTTTAGACGGGTGATAGTGAAAGTCCGTGCCTGTTGGTATAGCCAATTCCAAGTCCGGCTTTTGGCCGGGTCCGTCTAGCACCATGGTTTGGTTCCTTTCTTCAAAGCGAATTTGAGTTAGCATGTTTGGCAGTCTGGTTCCAGTTCCTAACCCCCAGCAGTTTCGCGGTTGGATGTAAAATGCTATGGGAGAACCTTTAGGATATAGAAAGTACCAGATCTCTGTTATCAAGGTGAGGAGCAAAAACAACTCCCTGAAATGAAAGCAGAAAGCTCATCCTGTTGAACTCCTCACAAGATGGCAAAGGACTTCTTCCACTAGAAAAGACTTTGGATCGGTTGATGAACACGATCACCGACGTGATCAGGAAACCTCTCCTTATCAGTTGGCATTCACTATTGATCGCCTCGCCGAAATACTCATTCGCCTTTGGTTTGGTGGAATGCCTGTCTCGCTTTTGGTGGTAGTTCTGTTCATCTTTGCGTCTGCATGCATGGGCATAAAGAGAGCCTGTAATTATGCATATAGCACCAGAAAAGTAGAAAAGAAAAAGTAGGAATAGCATACTGATCGGAAAAAAAATAAAGATAACTAGTATAAGTAGGACGTCAACTCTGCTCTCCAAAAGTATGGTTGACTTTGGAAGATTGACGATCGGATCGCCTCCCTTGCCTTGGTTTGGACTATACAGTTCCTGTATGAGTTCCTCACTTATCGGGTTATTTGGGCGGACTCCTTCTCGGATGCAGTGGTCGCGACGGTGTCATGTTCTGTACTGGTACACTTACTAGTAGAGTCTCAGGGCATGCTTTGGTTCAGCAGGCCGGTGTAACACAACCGACTGCAGGTAACTATGACCGTTGGTTTATAAGACTGTCGACCCTGAGTGGTACGGCCGGTCCCAATCTGCGTCCCGGAGTGCCGAAAATGAACCTATTCTTGCTTGGGAGAATATCCCATGCTTTCCTTTCATGAGTGCTACTGAAAGAATAGTAAGGGTACTGCCAGGTTTAATAACAAGAGAGAAAGTATCTGTATAGTCAAGACCTTCAATTTGACTAAAACCTTTAGCGACCAGCCTTAAGACGTTCCAATGTACCATTAGATCGAACCTTAGTAAACCCATTTGCTACCAACCACGTTCATATCTGGGGAGCGAGGAAGAAGGTCCCAAGTGAGATGTTGTTTAAGAGCAGCCAGCTCTTCTTTCATGGCCGCTGTCCAGCCTTCATGTTGAAGAGTAGCCTTAATAGGTTAAGGTTAGTATTTTTCTCTTGAGGAAAATCGAGAAGAGAGAGAGGAGCATACCGTAGATTAGACTTGAAGATACCTGATTTGGATCGAGTTACCATAAGATGACCAACATGTGCAGGAGAAGGCATAGGTTTCTCAGTGGAGGATAATATATCTGGGCTTGGGCCCGAAAGGACGTGTTAGGACTTGTTTCACTTTTTCTTTGGAGACCTTGATCACTGCTGCTGAAACCACTGAATATGAATAGGTGAATCCGGACTTATAACAGGATCTCTCAACCCGGTCACGAGATTCTTATCTTATCAAGATAAGTATGCAAGATATGTGGATTAGAAAAAAGGAGTTCATCAAAAAGAACATGCCTGGAAGTGTAGATACGCCCAGTGGGAGGATGTAAAGAGCGATATCCCAACTACTTGGAACTGTATCTAATGAAGAAAGAAGGCATTGATTTGGATTCTCCGAAGCAAGGTCACGAGGGGAAGAGATGGAAGCGGTAACCCTATTTGCACCTAGAGATGGTGCAAGAAAAAACCTGCTAAAATAGGCAATAGCGAAGGAGTGATCTCTCATGTAAAGGTTAAAGTGAAAATTAAGATTAGGTAGTTACATCTATTTCATCAAAACGCAGTTCTCGCTCGCTCAATGGAATGGCTGTTCGTCAATGTCATCCCTGACTAGATAACAAGGAGGAGCTTCCTTGGTTAGCGATAGCAAGCAATGCGCCCCTTGACGAAGTCAAGAGCTCAAAATCGATCTAGTGAAAGGCCTCTCTCGCTGCCTCACTCCGGGGAAATAAATTGGTTACCGTAAGCAAGTTTCGATAGAAATTAGGAGCTCGGCTTTTTCCTATCCTATTTTATTCGTTGATCAGGAAGGAATTTTTCGTAACAATAGGCGATAACTCCGTTTTTAGATCTTTCTTTACAATATGCACAATCCAATGGTGAGCCTTCCTTTACTCCTTATCGGAAAAAAACTTTCTATCTCGCTTAGAAAGAGTGATCTCATACCTCTTCCTATCGGTCTCAGTCCTAAGACAGCAACTGCAGGCGAAGGCCCTTAAAGAATAACTCCCTACCCTCTCCTGTACAGTTGAGTCATTCATCTCGAGCTACTAAGCCAAGGGTAGGCACTAACGCAATTGAATACCTTCCAGACCCGGTACTGCTGAAGAACAATACAATAACTAAAAGAAAAGGGATTCTTCTTCTGCTTTTGGAACTGAAATGAAAGGGGTCCTCGTCTGAGTCCACGACTCGCAGCTGCCTTTCTAACTAGGTTGTGACTCCCTCGGGATGGGTTCTCCTTAGGTAGGTTTTTCCATTTAATAGGATGAGTCGGATGGCGTAGGAAAGATCCCAGAGTATAATTTCGAACTATTGAAAGATCTAAAAAATGACGTCACTATATACGGAGGTAGCTCGGATGATTGCCTTGACCCTCTTGCTTGCCCGAAGACTGGTCTCCAATCCACTGACTAGCGGGATAGTTTGGAGGAAAGAATCGCTATGAATTAGAAGACAGTACCGCCCTTCACTCGAGTAGGAGAAAAATCTGCCCAGCGTTGACTAAACCCGGTCTTCAGAAGAAGAGCAATGCCGCTTGTAAAGCTCTTTCGTCGAGTGAATTGAAAAATTGTGTATGATTAAGATTACTTGTATTCCTTATTAGTACGAGATTAGAATTAGTTCTCTTATATATATGTGTATTGTTTCATTAATTTAATAACAAGGATTCTAAGAGTTCATAATGGCTACCTAGATAAAATAGAGCATTTTTAATTAATTAATTAACATTTTTGAAAAATCACATGATCATTTTTTAAAACTTTCCCTAGATAAAATAGGGCAGAAACAAAAAGATGAAATATGGACATATCAATTAGGCAATTACTCCATCTAGTCTTATATGTCTTTTTAGCTTTTTTATTGTATATACTTTTATATGTCTTCTGTATTTTCAATGCACTTTTTTACCCATTCTCTCTTACATGCCCTTGAATTTATTATGAAAGAGATTGTAAATTGTTGAAATTTTAAGTTGGCATTTACGACGAAAAAAATAATAAAGGAGAAATTAATCTTTCAAACAATGTAATTAATGTTTTATTGGTTTAATGAATCTTTTAAAAAGACTTTATAAAACTAGATGGAAAGTTCGAAACAAAAGCTGAAGAATAATACAGAACGTGCAACAAAGATACATAATTTATAATAAAATAAATAGCATACTTCCTTTAATCATATGCATGTATTGCCTTTTAAATCTTCTCTTCAGCATTTTGGCAATTTCGAAAACGAGGATGAATGAAATCCCAACTGGATTAAGCATAAATTAGTAATTTTACATCAAATGAATGAGATGGAATTGCAATTGGAAATATATATTGGGAAATTCAAGTTGTGATTTGGGAATTACAATGCTGAGAATTTCACTCGATCAATTTAACTGACACTTGCAGCCTTACAAAATTTCCCTCGGAATTATATTGGAATATGTAGTCGGTCAATTGGTCTTGTATGAGAATATTATGCAATTCTAGAAGCCCAAATTAATGAAATATGCCTAAACTTCATTACATACATATGAATTTCGTTTTATAGGTCTTTATTCAATGTTATTTGTTATTTTGATTATTATTTTCTCCTCTTGAAAGTCAAAGTCCTATCATGACTATTGATTTTCTCTTTCTTTCTCAACGTAACGTAGCATTTATCATTTTCAATATGTTGTGTGATCTTTATTGAAGTATGGGTTGGAGCTGCTTAATATCTATCGCACATTCTCACTTATATTTCATTTTAATTACTAACTTGTTGGGTCTAGTTTGAATATCTTTATGAATCCGTAAAACGGAATAAAGGTGATAGTTTTTGTCTTTCTTCAACCATAAATATTTTATGACTTGTGATTCCTTTTTTTTTGTGTACGCCGCCGTCGGTCACAAACTTTTACAATTAACACTTAAAATTTATTATGATAGTTTGTCAGCTATATATGTTTGGCATTATTGTTAGAGTTATTATTCCTAAAAATTAATATCACAAACTTTTTATATAACATTTTTTTTTATTTTGACAGTATATTTTGATCTTTTATATCAAAAAAATTGAAAACTGCCAAAACAGTTTTCCCAAAACTATAATTTGCTACAAATCTCCCCTCCCTTGCTTCTCCAACGTTGCAAACCGCTGCTGTTTCGTCGGTAGCCACTATTTCCTTGCCGTTTCCGGCGGTTCTAAGTTCTCAGGCGACCAGGACGGCCACTCCAACTCTCCTCAGCCACCACCGATGCTCCATCTATCCTGCAACCCTCTCTCACCAGTATTTCAGCACCGACCAGAATCACCTCAATTCCAACTCCGACGAACCCAGTTGCTGATACTTCATCTCCAACGCATGTTGTCACCATTACTCCTAACGAAAGGAAAACTCGTTAGATTTCATTCTCTTGTAAAAATTTCAATTTCCTAACTCTTAATTTCATGCACTTGGATACTAGGAAATATTTAGAAATTATTGAGCTGATTGGATATTTGACAAGAATGATTGGTGTTCAAATTTATGACTTGATGTAATGACCCGA
>CAOJBJ010184181.1:0-10335 GCA_948291685.1 Euphorbia celastroides
GGTCTAAAATGGCCATTCTTATCACCTAAAGCGGTCAATTAAGGAAACCTTAAATTGGAGCTAGGTAATCAATCAATCTTTCGGCATAAAGCCGCCCAACATGGAATTAAACCCTAAAATGAATTTAGGTCTACCCACAATCAATCAACTTTTGACATAAAGTCACACCACTTTAACTAAACCCTAAAATGAATTTAGGTGCACAATCACACTGCATTAAAGCCTTCAAAAGAAGCATTCAGTCTAAAAGACTATAAACTAAGTTGGTAAAATAAACCTAACTCGGCTAAAAAGCCCACAATCATGCATAAAGCATCATTTGCCTTTCAATAGACATTTTCCGAACTACATTGACTTTGATTTCCCTATTCAATATCGGATATGTAGGCCAATTTGTAATTAATTACGGGTTTCAAGTCAAATAACTAAAAAACACCTTTCACCTGCATTTCATCTAGTCCAACATAAAAATCATAACATGTTCCCCAAACCCTTCTCTAGTTTACATTTTAGGGTTTTCTTAATTGACCCGTAAAAATTTAATTAAGTGGCGACTCCTTAACACCAGGCTTCACTATAGGTCTAACTTGGTATAAAACCCGTGCGCATGTTCGCATGTTCACAACATGAAGAATTCAATTACTTATCCATACCACTCGTTGGTAGAAAAGGAATTGCGAAGAGATCGCATGGCCAAATTGGCCAATGATTCAAAATCCAATGGTATTTAATGGAATAATACCCCTAGTCAAATACAATAAAATAAGCAATTACAGATATTAAGTATGAAATTGGAATTACAAACGTAAGAAATACAAAAAAGAAAATTATATAGCATTGAAAGGAAGACATCAAAAAGAGCAGCAAATGTAGGAATGCAGGCTACCGAAAAAAATGAAAGGCATCATCTATTGAAGGCAACTGAGATCAAAGAAACAAGGGGTTTGTCGTTTCGTAATTATACTTAAAGTGAGAGCAAAACCACGTCATTTTGTTAATAACTAAAACGCCAAAACGGTGGTGTTTCGTGTTAGGATAAGAAAATGAAGAATATTGAAGAGGAACCGCAGTTGCAGCTTGCAGAGCAAAATAGGAGGGGAGGCGACGACAGGCTGCCACTCTCCGACACCTCTTAATTCTGACACTGTGTTCAATCAATTGCTCAATGATCGGTATCATGCTTAAATATATATATAGCACAAATATATTCATATATTTTTTTTATTATAACATGAGCATAATATTTTTGTAATAACTTCATAATAATCATAATTTAGTAAACTTTTAATTAATATGTTTTCATAATTAATTTTCCTATAATCCTGTTAGAAAAGTAGCTGGATGACTTTGAAGTTGTGACGACACACTTTCAAGCATAAACTATTCCGATGGATCTACTGAAAGTTAAATCGAATAAAATATTTTCTTGAACTTTGAATTTCATTTGTTGCAATATAATTAAGTGAAAATTTCTTGCCCTTTGTCAATGCATCTATGGCTATTATTTATAATTCCAACAGTCATGTTGGTTAGACAATTTTACTTCATTCCCTAAGAATGGAGTTGGGTTGGAGATGCCCTCACATGTAGTGCATATTGGTTCTCATTGCACAGATTCCAAATGTTTTCCGCTAGGTTTCTAGCTTTCTTGTACAGGACAAAAGGTTACTAAAGAAAAATGAGTTTAGACATCCCAATTAAATTGACACCTTTAAAGTCCTCTCAACAATAACTAACCTAGATACTAGGTTTCAAGCTTAAATCTAATACTTATGTTATATGAATACCTTGATGCACTGTCTGTGTTGAATTACATGTTAAACTGCTCAACATCCACAACCCAGATCACTAAATGAATTGGTAGTTTCTGCCAACGAAATCAAAGCATTGTACAATCAATTAAATTTGGCAAAAAAAAATCATGCATGGTCGCTTACATTACAAAAAATTTAATACACTTCAATTTCCAGTTCAGCTCCTTTAGAATCCTCTTTACTCTATCTTGGACTCCGAATAGTCGCACTAATTCGAAAACTAGTTATAGATTGGAAACCTCATATGTCAATAACACAGGATAATAATTAAATTAACCAACAAAAGACGAATGAAATCAGTAGGGTTATAAGTCCAAACCCCCGAGACAAGCAGTAAAACCGTTCTGTGCACTAGCAAGAACCTGTTATCCGCAATACCCAAGTCAGATCTCTGTTCTTGAGAAGGCACCGATTGTTGGTGTATATTGTCTTCATCATCAGTATCTAACATATCAACCTACGACTTTTTGAACTCCTCAGATTTTTTCTGTTTTTTCTTTTAACCTCTGTCCAAGTCGTATTGTCCTCATTCTCCATGCCTTGAGAAGGCTCTGAGTAGTTTACCTGTCCAACAGGTGTTAAAGCTTCATTGAAGGTAGAAATCACTGGAGAAACAACGTCCTCTTGCACAAGTGGAGAACTGAGATCCTCGCGTAGTCTAGCCTCCACATCCTCCACAAGAACTACTGAAGAGTCACGTTGTAGTTTCATCCTCTGTATAGGATTATCAGCTGTCACTGCCTTATCCACATTAGTTAAGTCCTCACGAAGTCTATCCTCGACCACCAACACTGGGATCTCGGTTGGAACAGTAGAGGTGCCTATCACACCCCCATTATCTTTTGTGGGTATAGTAGAACTCGGTTGAGCAGGCTTAGGCACGAAAGCGGCCTTTTACTAGCCTTTGGAGGAGCTTCTTTGCTGGCTTTCTTGGGTTTATTCCTGCGACAATCCGACCAGGCATGACCCACTGAAGTGCATAGTTTACAAAATTTTGGAAGTTTCTCAAATTCCAAATTAACCCAAAACCGCTTTCCCTCTTTCTCGACCCCGATTCTAGTCGGAATTGATGAAGAGAGATCGATATTGATAAGTACCCGGGCATAGTGTCCGAATTCCCCTTCTAGTGTGACCTCGTCGGCTCTGATAAATTGTCCAATCCCCTTTAAGATACATGCTAAAATAGATGTGTCCCAATACTCCCAGGGTAAGCCATGAAATCGAACCCAAACAAGGGCATTGGTTGACTTCTGTTCCTCGGGGTTGAAATCTGGAACCCAAGGTCTTACTCTGAAATGCCAGGATTCAATGAAAGATTACCAATCTTCAATAACTTATCTCGCAAGGCTGCCGAATTTAGGAGAATGTGAAAACAGTCTCTACCAAGAGATATGAGACGCCAATTCTCCCTAATTCCCCATATCTTATTCAATTTGTGCTTTAAATCTTATAGCTTGTAAGGACGATCCCCCTGTTGTAGTATAGTGCGACCATGTAAAGAAGAACGAGAGCACAATTCGACTCTTTAATCAAGAAGACGTTGAGAAATTTTAACCGAAGTGTAGCCTCCCTTTGTAGATACCACAACTTCAGAAATTTCTTCAATAGAGGGAGGATTGCGATCCCCATTCAAGACACTTGCAAAAGATCAGGATTCAAAAATCGCAGACCTCCGATTGATAGTCGATGTCGGATTTGATTTAGGTGCGATGGAAGGAGAGGAAGGGCTTAGACTTAAAATCCGATATAAGATCAACATTTTCTTCCTATTTTCCTACCGCTCAATAAGTTGGTAATATTTCATGACATATCTAGTTAAAGTTGTAGGCTTCACTAAAAACTTACTGTAGTAATAAATTAATTAAAAAATAAAACATTTTCTTTCATAAGCGGATTATAACTTTTTTAGAAATTATTTTTCTCAAAAATTAAAGAGAAACATGATAATTCTTTTCTTAGTGATTTTTAGTTCATTGATTTTTTATAAAAGAGGAACATAATTATTCAAGTGATGTATATCATAAAATAAAATGAACAAAGAATGTAAAAGGGTAAATATGTCTAACTATGATTTATTTGGATGAAAAAGTGAAGAATTTGGATGGAAGGGTGTAATGGTTAGATGGAAGTAAAACTTAGGGAGGTGATAATTATATTGAAAAAACACAAGGAGGTAGTAGTCTATTATATCAAACTTTGAGGAAGTTATAATTGTTTACCCTAATAATATTGTACGTACAATATTTTTGGCCAGACACCAATAAGTTTAGGGGTGAGCATTCGGTTTTTATTAGAACCGAATTGAACCGAATTGCTTCAACCGATATATTGATTTTCATTATACTTCTTACAAAATGTTCTCCCCTAAGTGTAGGAACTACTTCGATTGAAGTAATTCGGTTTATTCGGTTCGGTTCGGTTCGGTAAATTGAATGCTCACCCCAAAATAAGTTAGTGTTTCTTTTAGTGGTTTCAAATTGTAATTATTTTATACATACTACACACGACATCTCAAGCATGCTCCTAATAAAACCAAATATATTATGTGTTAATAATATTAATTTAATCATATAGGGAAGAGCAAAAGAGTCACAATTTTGGGGGGGAAGAAACTATAAAACCTGCTTAACTCGCAATTTACACAAGTCCATGAATAAAACGGAAGATGCTAGCTTGGTGCTTTTGTGAGTTAAGTCCACATTACACTACATGCAGCTTGTTGCCGGTAAACTGCAAACTAATTTCTAAGCTACTGAAATTTAACAGCCAACATATTTGTATTTGTTCTGTTTATTGAAAGAGATATTGCTCACTTGTGAAAAATGGAAAATACTTTTTCTGCATATAAACCGAAAAACTCGTACGTTTCCGAAAACATTCTAATGTCATTTTAGGTAGGGGTGAGTGAGACATCAACTTTTTGCAGGAACATTTGATGGATGAAATTATTAATGTTCTACTATAGGTATGAGACGCCAAGTTGCTAGGGATGAGCTTTTGTGTCTGTAGAAGGACAAATTCGAAATGTATATGTTTAGGTGAATTTGTTTCTTTCAAAATATTTACACTTTACTTTTTAGTACTGTTGGATGGGTGACTTGAAAAATTAGAGGTGTTTTTGGATCGAGTTATCCATCTGGTCCGGCCGGAGTCCGCTTAAAATGGACGGGCTTGGATATGTTTTTTAATATAAAGTCCAGCTCGAGTCCGAGCCCGCAAAAGCCCGAAATTTTATGGACTGTGCTTAGTTTTTGTATAAATATCCGAGCTCAGTCCGATGAATAAAAAATATATTATTTTATATTTTTATATTATATTTAATAGTTTATATGTTAATTTTAATAATATTAATTTACTAAATTATTAACTATACTTTTAGCAATTTTACTATACTATATATTTAGATGTAAAATTTATATAGAATTTTATTTTTTATAATTTATTTAAAAATAAAATAAAATAAAATTATTAACGAGTTTTGGACCGGGTTTGAGTTTGACTTCACAAACCCAGCCTAAACCCGAAATTTTAAATATGGGCTTGGACCGGGTTTGGGTTGGCATTTTTAACTAAAAGCGCGACCAAGTCCGGCCCGAATCCAGCCCGGCCCGTCCGATGAACACCTCTAGGAAAAATGTATAGTTTATATCTTTAAGTTAGTTCAAATTTTTATATGTCACCTCGAATTTTTAAAGGTTTCACTTTGCCCCCTTCAACTTGGCAAAACATTTCACTTTACCCCTTCATTGCCACGTGTCAAATTTTGATTTTTCAAATATTTGAAAAGTCAAATCAACCAGAAATTGACAAATGACGATGAGAGGGTTAAAGTGAAACGTTTTGCGAACTTGAGGGGGCAAAGTGAAACGTTTAGATAAATTGAGGGGTAAACTGAAACCATTAAAAATTCAAAATGATATATGAAAATTTGAGCCAATGATTTCCATGTGTTTTTCAAATTAGTATTATCTATTAGTTGATCCGTGAGATGAGCTTATACTGCTTATAATACATAATTAATTTAAAGTTGCACTACGACCAAGTTCTTATAGATGGTAGAAAATTTTCTTTCCATGTTAATTATGTATTTTTTCTCTAAAAAAATAAAGGGAGGTATCGTTTGCTTGAAGTAAATTTGTCTTTTGTCCCTAAGAAATTAAAATTTTCTTTTTGTAATATGCAATCAACTAATTAAATTTTAAGGTGTGACAAAGATTTTAATTTAGTGATTTAATATTAAAGTCGTGATCTTAAAATTTATAAGTTCGAGTTTATGCTTAGATGTAGAGAGATGAATTTTTCTTTTACTGTTATTATATATCGTAAGCTAATGATGAAAGTTCATTTTAAAGAAATAAACTTTAAGATAGTTTAATCTTTTTATTTTACTTTGTTTTTTCTACCATTAGAGAGTATAATAATGTTACACTAATCAAATAATAGCACACTAACGTTTTAATTAACAAAGTGGACAAAAATTAACATTATAACACCATGTAATGGATGGCTTGTCAATCATTGGTACTACCCTTCTAACAAAACAATTAGCTCAAACTCAAATATAGCCGTCCATTTTTTCTTCTGTCGTGTCTTAATCGTTACCAAATGTTCCGGACACAAGGTTAAAACTTTATGCCTTTTCTTTTCTTCGTTCACTCAAAGAAAACACGTGATTATAAGCCTTAAAGTAATTCAGTATAGGGAAAAACTACTTGTCTTTTTATGCATTTCTTTCATATATATCAAATATTGATGTAATTCATATACTACTAACATTGCAATTTTATTTTATAGACTTATTCATCAATAATTAAATAGCTAAAAAATCATAAGCGTCTCACTTAAAGAACATTTTTATTAACACTAAGACTTGCGTAATTATCTCTAAAAGTTAGTCTTAAAAACTTTTCATATAACATCATATAATAGATTTGGACAATATATTTTTGACATTTCATATAATAATGAGATAACTTCAAAAACCCCTCTTTAGGTTTCAACTTTTTTCAAAAACACTTCGGATTTATTAAATCCATCAAAAACCCTCCTGGTGTTTTGCTCCGTTATCAAAATAAAGATTTCCCGTTCAAGGTGTTAAATGCTGACATGACAAGAGGCATTTTTGTCCAATCGATATTATTTTGATTCATTTATCCATTTTCCTCAAAACTCTAACCCAAATACCCAACCCCTAACCCAAATACCCAACCTAACCCAATCCAACCTTAGCCTTTGAAACCCTAACCCCCCTTTGCCGGCGGCGATGACGTCGTCACCGGTAAATTTCGATTCCGGCGACGGCACCAAAACCAACGTCGGAACCCCAAAATTCCAACACTTTGCCCCGACGACTAGCAAAAACCCTCCTTATCCGGCGATTTCTTTTTCTCCAGGCAAGAACAAACTCGATTTGAACCTGTAAATCACGATTTGAACCTACAATTTTTGATCTGAACCTGAATCTCTCTCTCTCTCTCTCTCACTTCGAATCTCGGATCCACCTAGAGATTTCAAACCCTAAACTCACCTCAGATTTGAAACGTGGTGGATCTCGATGCCAATGTGAAATTGGAGGGACGATTCCGGCGGAAAATCAAGTCTGGGTAGATCTATGAGGAGAGGAAGAGAGTTGTGTCGGTTTGCCGGATTCACGATCTCCCCACCTCTCTCACCGGATTCGAAGCCTCCCGCCGCCGCCAATCACGAAACTGATCTCGAGCTCCTCTGCCGTCGTTTATAATGGATCTGGTTGGGATCTAAGGTTTCGCCGGAAAAGTAGAGAGAAACGACGAACATAATCGAAAAAGGGAGAGGGAAGAGAGTAGCGAGGGGTTGTCTCGCCAAAATCACAGTCACCGGCAACGGCGGCGGCGGATTAGACTGTTTTAGGGTTTCAAAAATTTAGAGTTAGGTTTATAGTTGGGTTAATGGGTATTAGAGTTTAGTTTTTGGGTAAATGGGTTAAAGTGTATAAATTGATTAAATTGCCCTCGTCCACATCATCACTTAACTAATTTTGGATGGAAACTGGTGTTTTTGATAACAAGAAAAAACATCAGGGGAGTTTTTGATGGATTTTAAACATCCAATATGTTTTTGAAAAAAAATTGAAACTTCAAATGAAGTTTTTGAAGTTATTCTATAATAAATTAAGAACCACTGAAAGAACTTTCGAAATATCAATATATATATTTAAAAGCCTTCACTGTCAGTGTGCTCAACTGCTCATATTCTTTTTACACTCATGTTTGGAAAAGTTATCGGACATATAAAGGAAAAAACAAAAATTTTCCTTCCATATATTTACCCAAGGAGACATTACAGTGGAGATAATATATCTAATCCCAAAAATTGTGTGCATTACTATGGATTATTAATGACGAATAAGCCAAATTTTAATAACGTGTGATTCAGTTGGTAATGCATGTTAAGTGTATAAGACAAATTTCAGATCAATTCTCCTTCCATTACTAATTTAAAATTTAATTGTGATTAAATACCGAAAAAGAAGCATTAAAAACAAAAAGTAGTCAATATAGTTAACGTTATTAAACTTCTTGTCAATGTTAGGGTCACGTATTTTTTAAATTGTTTAATGCACATAGATTACGTAAATGAAAGAATAGGACTTTGACTATCAAAATCTAAAATAATGAAATCCCACACAAAGCCAAACTATTCTTACTCGTGAAGATTGAAAATCAGTCCAATGGGAGAAAATAAGAAAAATAATGCTCGTGTGCATCAACAAATATTTTTCATTTTTTTCTTTTAAAGACCTACAAAGAATTTATTATACATTATAATACATACCAATTAACATTTAGTCAAATGATACACCTTTAATATATTGATGAGAGGTCTAATTCAGTCTTTTTAAAGATTTTTTACTATTCACACATACACACATCAAATAAGGTGTAGCTTTTGGACCATCTCCAACCAACACTATAATTTGGGTTGGAGGGTAAATAGTGTTCCAATAAAACACCATTCTTCACACTATACACCAAAATATGGTGTTGCTACAATACCACACCAAATTTGGTGTGGTGATGTAACAACACTATATTTTTCTTTTGATTTTTTCTATTTTCTATAGTTTGATGAATTGTTGTGATTTAATTTCTTTTGTTTAATGTTAATTTATTTATTTTACAGTTTATTTAAATTTTTTTAGCATTTATTTTGTATTGTGTTGTAGTTTAGTGTATAATTTGATGTAAAGGGTTAGAGAACGCGATACTGTAGCAACACCAAATTATAGTGTAAAATAGAATTTAAAATTTAATGTGTAGAGTTGGAGATGAGTACATCTTCCATTATGTAGATGGGAGGTCTTGAGTTTAAAATACCAGCATCTCCAAGAATTTGTTAAATATACACACTAATAGACAGTGACGGAGCCATGATTGAAGTTGGGGTAGGGCGATCCGGCTATTCACTGTCAACATCCGGTCAAAAATTCTGATCATCCGACTAAAAATTCTGATCATAATTTCGGTCGATAAATAAATGTAAACCAAACATATACAAAAAGAAATGTTCATTAAAATGAGTATAATAACAGAAGTTTGTTCTCATCCATTC
Source organism: Euphorbia celastroides (assembly GCA_948291685.1). Lineage (NCBI taxonomy): Eukaryota > Viridiplantae > Streptophyta > Magnoliopsida > Malpighiales > Euphorbiaceae > Euphorbia > Euphorbia celastroides. The sequence continues at coordinate 9,405 of CAOJBJ010184181.1, forward strand.
AAAAGAGGCAAAAAGAAATTGTATCTAATAACTATTTTTTCCTAAAAATTCTAAGTGGTGGTAGAATATTCCTACGAGACGGCGACAATTTACGGCTACAGTAGTTTAACTCATATTTACCAAATAATAAAAATTAAATCCACTTTATATAATTATTGACAACAAAAACAATTAATCCACTTCAACGAGCATATTATATAAATTTATTAGGAATTGATTTTATTATTGATTTAATTCAAATATATGAAATTTTATTTTAAAATCATAGAAGTGAGATTAAATAAAACGAATTTGTAATAAGTTGTTAACTAATGAATTAGAAAAAAGGAAAAATTTGAAAAACTATGGGCTAATATCAAAGGAGAGTTAATGAGATTCAATTATGGCCCACCCACTAACTTTTTTAAAAGCATGAAACCGACGTCGTTTGCAATATTGTAAAATAAAGAAAGAGATGACGTCATTTTCATCTTCTGCAATCAAAAAACCTAGCTGCTGCAACTGTAAATCGTCGCCGCCGAGAACGCAGATAAGAGACACTTGGATTAAATTTTTCTTGTTTTCTTCGGCTGGAGGGGGATGCTATGACTAAAATAAGATTTTCAGTGCCATCTGTCATGGCCGTCGGCGAGTTCGGGTATGGAAACAAAAATTTCTTCACCCCGAGACAGTGACTGAGGTATGGCAACTGCTATCCCAGGCCATACCTTGCCGCCGTCCCTGCTTCTGCTTCATATGTTAGGATTTAAGCGTTGAAAGGTAAATGTCCCACGTGGCTTTTTTTACCAATAAACGTTTTTCCAAAGTAAATTTCTCAATCAATGATATTATGAGCCATTAATTTTTATACTTCTTAAAAATCCCATTTCTCTCTAAAAACGCTCATCTCCCACAACAGGTCACCAAGCCGCTGATCTAACAGGCTGGATTA